>PVKA01044159.1:0-16350 GCA_004027165.1 Ctenomys sociabilis | reverse complement strand
TTCATGAAACTTTATGAAATGCATATTATATTTAGTTTTTGTCCAATTTACAGAAAAATATTTTCTCGATTTCCTCAATAGAACTGCTAATGTCGTCAATGCATTGTACTATGCACAGTTTTACATGGGACAACTTAACATTTAGAAAGATATATATGATCTGAAATAATACAGATTTAAGTAAAAATGGTGACTCAAAAGTAGCTGGTGATTGTAGATTAATAGGCACTATTACTGCACCTTAAGTTCATTTATAAAGTTGTGCCAACATTCACATTTAACTTCACTATACATAGATCATTAACACTTGCTTCATTACAACTTGTATCCACTGAGTTTTTCTCTACTCATATAAACAATTTGAACTTAGAGGAATAATTACACACGAAATAAATTCATGGAATTTTTCATTATTACAGTAACTGAAAATAAAGTTAATTAGATGTTTTGTCCTTTTGTTTTAAATGTGTGCTTATAATGTACTTCTATAATTTAAATTTTAGACTTACCAATTAAAACAGTCAAGTAAGTTAAAAATATCTGTTGTTTAAAAATCTCTATGAAATTTTATGGGATCTTTATACTTAGAGATCATATTAACCTTACACTTTGTTTCTAATTTGATATAAATTGAAAGTTAAATTTCCATCTTTTCCATAACATTTTTTTCTTACAATAATTTACTTAGTAGTGATAGATGAACCATTTGCTTGTCTTGAATAGCATGTTATACGTCTCTTTTAATGAATTTTAGCCATCAACTTAATTGATAGTTCTAAGCAGAAGGAAAGATTTATTTTTACAATGAATAAAACTACTTAACATTTACAGCCTATATAAATTATGTTAACACTTCTATTGGCTCTCCATTTTCAGCCTTTTATATTGCTAATTTTAAAAGAAATCCATCAAACCTATATAATATATCATTAGACCACAGTTTCTAAATATGGCAGAGTAAAAACAATTTTTCTACAATACCTTTAAAACTAGCTGTGAAATGTGTTTGCCAAGAGCCTTCACTGAACCAAGAAGCTTTTGACTTGTGTGATAGATAACCCTGTGATCTGCCTTTGTCATTTCAATGGAGAATTGTTTCTTCCCAGAAATCTCACCTCTAAAAGTAAGACACATCTATTAAAATTATTATATGATTCATTATAAATGTTTTCTTCTAAGTAAAAGCATAAATGACTATAGTTTCTTATGGTCTACTATATACAAAGACACAAAAAGTGAATAAATATTGAGTTCTGAAATATACATATATATATTCATATATGTAATTTTTATGCAATTAACTCTACATTAAAATTTATATAATACAATATACTCATTCAGTCTGGCACTATCTTAGGGGATATTGAGATTCAGAGTATAGAATATCCTATCAGACAATGGAATTTAAAATTTTGAGAATGAATTTAGAAATTAAGAAAAGAGGTAATAACATGAGCACATTATTGACATTTTCTTTACTGAATATTAGGGAAAAGGTAATTTTTATTGAAAACTTACTAATTTCTCAGAAAAAATTTAAATGAAATTTCTATAGTAATTCATAAAGCTTAGCCAACAATTATGTAGCACACATGTTTAGATTTAAAGTGATGTCAGTGGTCTGTCTGAAACGTGCCACAACTGAAATGTTGCTTGCTTCTAGATGTCTCCCCAAAGCTTGATGCATTCATAGCTAGGGCTTGGGGGGAAACTGATCATGGGTGAAACTAGATTATGGGTGTGCGATGCAGGATCTGTTCACTGGCGGCTTTTAGCTGGGAGTGCCCTGGGGGTGAAGCCCAGCTGCAGGAGGTAAGTCTAGTGGGTGTAGCCTGGGAGGGTCAAGTACTTTTCCTTTTCCCTTGGAATCTCACCTTGTTTCCTGCTGTTATGCTGCGAACTGTTTCTCCTCTTCCACAGGTCTCTTCCTACCTTGGAGCCAGCCAACCATGGAATAAAGCCTCCATAAACTGTGGGCTGAAATAAACCTTTTCTTTAACTTGTGAGTGCCAGATGTTTTTAATCTCATCAACCAGAAAATAACTTGGAAAACTGGATAAAACTTTAATTATGTAATTGTACATTTAAGATGAACAGGTTAAATGAGTATATTTATGTGGAGCAAACATAAACACAGCTAAGAAAAATTTACCTTTAGAGAATGAATCATACAAAAAAGTAGGATTAAAGTTGATTTTCCTTTGTGGGAGATGAGAATAAATTTAGGGTACATTTTAATCCTTGCTACAGAAAAACTGGAATGACTTCTAACAAAATGAATTGTATGGAGATGATGGAAGAGGACAGCTAACATATTGAAAAACTGGAAATGACTCAGGTTTCAAAAGTTTCTTAAAACTAATGAAATTTAGGTAGAGGCTGGTCATACTATAGCATTGCAATTATGAATGTAAGTCTTTACAATGTCTAATATATATCAAAGGGGAAAATTCTGTCATTACATGTGTATATGGTCAACATTAATGAATTAAATTATTTGATTGGCATTCCAATCCAGCCTATAAAACAAAAGAATTTATATAAATATTTTAAAGTTATTATATAGTGGTAAATTTTTCTGAGTTTAATTTGACTTTTATAGTTTTTTGCTTTACAAAGAGGTCACTATGAACTCCAAAATGTTTCAATTACTTTAATCCCAGTTAATATGTATTAGATATATGAATATACTACTGTAGCTCCAATATGAAACATATTTAACATAATAATAAAACTTCAAATACTTCTGTACTTTTCATTAGTTGTTAATTTTGATAACTTGCAAAATCATTCTTATGAATATAATTTTTAATATTGAATAAATATTATATTACAATTCATATATTTTTAGGTTAATTGACTTCACTTCTCTAAAGATAAAAATGAGTTTAATAATTGGAAATTTAAATTCATAGTAGGGTTAGTAACATTGCCCTAAAAAGTTATACATGTGGTATTATATTAATGTTTGCCCGAGCACTGTTATATTTTTTCCCATCCAAATTCTAAATTTCTTCAAGTATCAGAACATTTTCCTAGACCTTATTTTTTATAACAAGAATAGTAAATTTCTAAGAAATTTTCCTTCAACCAAAACATAAGATAAATAGAAGAATAAGTATTTCCAAAATATATTCAAGGTAGGGCCGATGAGACAACTCAGTGAATTATACGCCTGCTTAGGGAAGTGCAGGGACCAGGGTTCAATCCCTGGCACCACATGCCACACCAGACCTGCCACTGAGTGAGCTGGGCCAGCCACAGAGCCCACGCATGGAGGTACATGCCTGTAAAACCAGCTTTGGGGAAGCTGAAAACAGGAGGATCCTGGGACTCCGAGCTGTGTAGTGAGACCCTGTAGGACTGTTTTATGTAAGACAGGGTTAGATTGGATATCATACCTTCCTCATACCTTCTCACCAGCCATTGTACATATAAATAAAAGAAACACTTGAAATTAAAAAACCGCCACTTCATCTTCTGGTCTAGTGCTGCTCTAAACGCTCAGAAGTGGGAACTCAGAGCACAGTACTGGAAAGCAATGCCTGGCTTCTCATCTCCTGTTTAATAACATGTTTGTGGGACAAAATATAAATTCTTTATATCCCAGAGAATAAGATTATTTTGCTTTAAAATGTGCTGTAGAAGAGTATAACATTTGTTATTAGTTATGTAAATTGGGAACTATAAATCAGAGTTCTATTTATTATATGACAGAATACATACTATCACACATTTTTCAAACACAGTATATCAAACACTACAACGTAAGTAGCATTGTGTTGATGTATGTATAGTCATGAATTCCTCTGCATTAAACATATCTTCACTTTATTCCTGGGGGAAAGACAGAAATTACAAAGTCCGACTGTATTCTGCTTATGGGAAACTCACTTCAAATATGGATGCTAAGAAAAAGACTTTTTTTTTTTTTTTTAGCAATACCAGGGATTGAACTCAGACCCTTGTGCTTTCCAGGGAAGCACTTATTCCACTGAGCAAACTCCCTGGCCCTGAAAAATACTTTCTGATTGAAGAAAAAATAATACAAAATATATCATATTAACAATAAACATAATCTAGAAAAAAGGCTTTTGTTTTCTGAAGCATATCTTGGCTGGAAGCATAAATGACCATACCTTCTTATATTGCTTTTGGGAGTGCAAGTTATTATTAAATGTTAGATATATTTTTACAATTTTAATATTAAAATTACAAATTATTTCAGTTTTTGGCTTAACTGAGAAATATCCTACCTATATATCATTTTCATTAAGGTCATTAATAACCTTATTTGTTGCAATGCCAAGGCCAATAATTAAAATACAAGAGCTTTACTTAAGCCAGACAATGTTGATACAAATTACAATAACATTACTATGAAATGAATTTTTTTTTCATTTATGTGAACATAGACTCCAGATTATTGTAAGAAAACAAGATGTTATAGTTTGGACATAAAATATCTCCAGAAATGTACTTGGGACTCTTTTCTAGACCAGGATATTCATTGGGAGAAAGAAAGCTTCTGTCTGAGTGAGAGAGACAGATGGGGGACCCAAGTGGATTACCCAGGAAGCTGTCTCTTCTGGAGATTGGTAAGTGGTGAGGTGGGTCTACGATGGAACACATGGGAACTTGTTTAGGTGGGCATGAGGTGGGACAAAACAGTGGTCAGCCAATAATGTTACAAGAACCATTGCTCAGGTGAGGTGGATTAAATCCAGGACAAATGAGGAAGTGAATCTCGTAGCTCTGAAAGGACGATAGGGACACTACTTCTTCACATGGATCGATCCATTGGTAGTTCATAACTGAATGTACTGCTGGGAAGTGGGGCCTGGCTGCAGGGCCGTGTCAAGCGAGGGCACACACCTGTCAAGAGTATTTTCTGTCTCTGTCTCTTAGCTTCACTCTCTACCTCTTCTAGCCATGCTCTGAGAAGCATTTCCACGCCAGGCTCCTCTACAGTGCTGCCTTCACTTGGGAGTCAGCCCCCCATGCATGTACAGAAACAGAAAACCGAGCCAGTATAAAATTGTCCTGAACATCACAGGTAGAAAGTATTTTGCTCAGCTTGGGAAAATGACTACTATTTAAAACATAAGGAGTGTATATAGTGCACCACATTTTGCGTAATTTGTAGAAGGACAACCCACAAGTGCAAGAGTTTTCATAAAAGCATTCTTCAATGACAGATATAAAACAAATGCTGTGGGCTAGTTTAGAGGATGCAGATGTCTATGGGCTAGTTTAGAGTATGTAGCATCTTCCTGAATCAAGTGACAATATTGAGTGGTGGAAGGAATAAGGGCAAAAATAGCAAACTCTCTCCAGAAAATTCAATTTTAAGGGCACATCATAATCCACCAGCAACCCCCTTTCAATTACATGCCCAATATTATTTCCTTAGGGATAAAATTTCAATGGGAGTTTTATAGTGAATAACTACATGAACATCAAACAGTGTGGAAAATTTAACATTAATGAATGTCATAAACATTCATATATTGCTAAATATTTTCAATCTCTGACTTTCTCCATCCTTCCTTCCATTCTTCCTTCTTTCCAGCTTCTCCTTTCTTCTTTCCTGCTTTCCACTATCAACATATTTAGAACAAAACCATGCTTTTTTTTTCCTCTCTTTTTTTTTTCTATGAGTAAGAAGCTAACAGGTGAAATGAGAGTACTTTGCATGAATTCTCACCTTTTTCCTTCACTGTCTTATTTTGTACTTGGAGCTAAAATATTTTCATACTTTTCCTACAGCTTGTTATTCCAAAACCTTACAGAATAAAAGTTAGTTATAAGACACGCAGGCCAGTCTAAAATCTTACTAAACTAATACTTTAAATGTCACATAATAGTGAGACAGCATGTAATGGGGTTAGAGAAAAATTAGATACATTGATACAGTATTTTGATAGTGAAGCCATCGATTACTTAGTAACAGTTATACAGGTTAAGAAGTGCATTATTTATGGATAGCATCATTGCTTAAAAATCAGAAGGGTACTTCCATGGACTTAGATGGCTCACTGCAAGCCCAGATTGTGTGACACACATGTATGTCATGTAGTTTACTTTGCCATGATGCACAAACTCTAGAGAGAGACTTAGTTCTATTATGTAAATACACCACAGTTTCTTTATCCACTCATCTGATTATAAATATCTAAGATGGTTCCATGACTTAAATTTTATAAGTAGTACTGAGAAAAGCATGAACAAGCGATATTTGTTACTCTTGTTTCACTTCCTCTTGCTATACACTGAGAAGTAATATAGTTAGGCCAAGTATTAGATTGCTCTAGGTTTTCTCAGGAACCTTTCTGCTCTTCTCCATAATGACTGAATGATGTTCCTTTTGGTGTACCAACGCCGATGAAAATGGAGAATATTTTGGGTGGTAAAATAAGAAAAAACCATAAATACTGTATGTTCTCTTTTACATGTAAAGACTATAAAATATAATTGATCAATATGTACAATACTTAGATTGAAAACTATATGGAAGGAAGGGGTTGATAAAGGGAATTTTTAAAAATATTTTAGGGAAGGGTCTACAGGGTGTTCAGTGTCTTGCTACTATATTGGACTGATGATCTGCCTGTTTACAGCCTCTCAAGAACTGGGACTACAGGTGTGTGCCACCACACCCAGTCTCAATTGCCATCTCAGTGCACCCCGAGAGTGGGGCTGCCACGGCAGGCCAGGGGATCAAATCCTCAACCCCTGTGCCTGCTTGCAGGCCCTTTAATCCTCTGAGCTATTTGGAGGGCACTGGGAATTTGGTTTTAATAATTCACTTTTGTATACATTAGTGAAAACATCATTAATGTAGTCTACTATATTTATAATTGTTTCCATAAAAATTCTTCTGAAAAATAAATAATAAAATGTTTTGTGTGAAGTTATACCCTGGTAATCCCTGTGCTCTGGGTGCTGAAGAGAATTATAAGGTCCAACCAGTAGAGGCTAGCTAGCTAATTAGTGAGAACATGGCTCAATTATTTTAGAAAAGGGCTGGGGATATAGCAGAGTTTGAAGATCCTGGGGTCCATTCCCTGGGCTAACAAATAAGATCAGATACAGCACAATTGTGTGTGTGATGTATCAAGAGGCTATGTAAGCACAAGATACAACACAATTTTCTGTTTTTCCAGAAAATTGATATGCAATGTTTTCTAAGTGAAGATAAATTTAAATGGTAATAAAACTCAAGTATAGTAAAAAAATCACAGCATATCTTTATGTTTTCATTTTCAAGTGTTAGATACTGCAGACAACTGTATTGATAGGCATGTACGCAAGTAGGTTTAGCAGCATGTTTGTTTACATTAGAATAACCCTGGCCCTCTAAGTAATGCTTCATAATATGACCCTTTCTACAACATCTTCAGGTCATAGGAGTGTTTCAGCTTCATGATTTTATGGGCATCTATTTTACATACAGTCATCATTGACTAAAATGAGGCATAACTTTAGTTAACATGATACTTAGGAATTTGTTATGTGAGCAAAAGGCAGAAACATGTCACATTTACTCTGCTTCCCACTTAAGGAATTTTGTTATAAAAATAACTATTTTATTAAAATATATGTTCTCAATCATCTTTCATATGCATTCTTAGACTTAATGCTATTATGTGCATGAGGGAACATCTTCAATTTTGAAATACTGATTCATTGATTTAATTAGTTTAAAGCTTGGAAATAAAATTATAAAGTCTATCCAAACTATAAAATTAGAATGAGCAGGTTTTCTTGGGAAGTTTTCATAATGTTGTTCATTTAATCTATTTTACATATATATGTATATATGTAATCAAAATTACATTGAAAATGTTGAACACTTAAAAAGTTATTGACTATTCCATTTGGAGGTTTTAAAAGAGGTACCTTGGACTAGACATTTGTTAATGAAGATAAACGTTTTGGCTGGTTATTGATCAACTGTTTCACTTATTTTTCCTGAAGATCTCAAAGGCAGATTTTAATGAAAAATCATAAAAGTAGTATTTGTGGAGTGTAAAAAGAACAATTCATAACTGAAATTAGCAATTTAGAAATGGAGGCCTGGCGAGGTAGCTGTAGGGCCAATGTCTGAGTCTGGGAGTGGTGGCACGTACCAGCAATCCCATGGCTGGGCTGGGTAGAAACAAGACGATGAGTTAAGAGTCTGAACTGTGTAGTGAGACCATGCACTAGGTACATAAATGAAAAACAACAGCAACAAAATGGAAATGTATGGAATCTATAGGCTGCTCTGCGTTGTTCTGAATACTAGTTCAGAAAATTTAATTATATAAAACCTCCACATTTTCATTAGTTTTGTTATTTCTAGGTAAATAGTTGCACCTTGATGTAATATTTTTAACTGTAGTAAAGTTCATTTAAAATCAGTTTCTCTCTGTTTTATGAAAATGGAAGTATAAAGAAAGACCAAATTGCAGATAGGAATGGTGAAACAGGGAAAAAATGTTTGGATTGGAAGGCAAATGAAGGAGGTGGAAGAAAGGAGCAAGGTAAAAGAAACAAAAAAAAAAAGACAAGGAACGAAGAATGAAAAGAAAGCTTCTGACATAAGGAAAGATTGAAGGCAGGGCACAGAAATGGAAAAAAAAAACAAAGTATCAAGATGTATCATGTACAAAATTCCCTCATGGGGACCCGGGATATAGCTCAGTGGTCTAAGCACAGGACCTGGGTTCTAGCCCCACTACTGCATGCTGTGCCTGCCAGTCCAGCGCCAAGCAGATCACTGAAACTAGGTGTGGTGGCGCACACCTACAATCCGTGCTGGGGAGCCCGAGACAGGGTGCTCACTACAAGTCTCAGCTGCGCAGCAAGATGCTGTAGCAAATAAAAGATTACAAAAAAATGAAACCTACAAAATTCTCTATCATTGTGATGTTTATATAAATGGGATATATCACTAAACTTAATTAAAACACAAAAGTAACATAATTAAATCAGACTCATAAACACCATACTATAAATTTCACCAATATCAAGGTTGTATTTATTAAAATTTGTTAAAATATATAAAAATCTGGGATATTGTGTTGTCATGTTAATCTTTTAGGAAATATCTCCAATTTGTACCAATGAAATTTTCAGGATGATTTTATGGTATCAATGATAATCATTTCTTCTTAAAAATATGATATCATTTAGGATACAAACATATATATTTTATATATGTATTTCTTTGAGTACATATATGTCTGCATATATATCTACATATATGTTTGTATGTCATATGTATATGTCTTATACGTACATACATATACAGGAAATTATTTGCTCATTCATATAACACAAGGGGCCAGGGAGATGGCTCAGTGGAATAAGTGCTTCCCTGGCAAGCGCAAGGTCCTGAGTTCAATCCCCGGTTCTGCCAAAAAAAAAAAAAGAAGATTCATATAACACAGTTATGTAAAGTCTTCATGCCAAATCCATCTCAAAATAAAACAGCAGAGCTCTGTGGAAAGAGCACTAGAGAATATTGTTTAATACATTTGTGAAGATACTGCACATGATCAATTTTAGGTCTGGGCTTCAACAATGATTATACTATCTTTAAATCTACACAACAGATTTACTACAACAATATGTAAATCTATTCCAACACAACATAAACTCCTGGTCTATTCAAAAGAAAAGTCTCTAAGGGCCGGCCAAATAGCTCACTGGAGCAGGGGCTGGGGTTTGATCCCAGGATGTGCCCTGTAGACCCTGCCCCTGGGGCATGCAGAGAAAGCAAATGAGAGTGGGTGTAGTGGTAAGGAATCCCAGCTCTTGCGAGGTTATAAACAGGAGAATCACTACAAGTCCAGCTAGTAGTAAAACCCTGAATATCTTGTAGACCCTTCCCTAAAAAAAGTCTTTAAAGAGAAAACACTCAAAGGGAATGACCATAACACTGCAACAGATTATTGCTTTCAAATTTGACTGTAGATAATCTCAAAAAGTAATTCAAGTGTGGTTAAATCATTTGTAACTGATACAGTGATTTATCCAGAGATTTCCATGCATATAACATAAAATTTTTATCTAGAAAAAAGGTAAAGATAATAAAATATGTATTATTGAAATATAATTAATTATCCTTCATAGGTTACCCATACACTTGTAGTTTTCACTTTAAATTTTTTTTACAAAACTGGCCCTTGATATATTTTAGATAGTTGATTTCTTTTTATCTTCACAAAATATGTTAATCTTTCCCTATAATAATTCCTTAAAAGTGAATTTATGTCAAATGTATTCATTATCACCATTAGTTGACTCTATCTGGTATATTCTTATAATGATTGTTTTTATTTATTAAAAATATTTAACATATGTATTAACAAAAGTTGAACTGTACAGTGCATTATTGCTGTCTTTAGGTAGAGTGGTGTGCAGAACTCTTAATCTTATTAAACTTGTTTATTTGCCACTATATGCCTGTGAACTTGTCATTCTTCTATTTCCTTTGATTCTATGTAGCTTTTTCAGATGCTTTATGCAAGTTGCACCATACGTAAGTTGTCTTTATGTGAAGGTCTGTAACTTAATATTTTCACAATTTATCACAATATGCTGAATCTTTTCATGTGTGTGTATATGTGTGTGTGTGTGTGTTTTGTGTGTGTCACATTATCTAATTCATTATTATAGTCATGTACACTTTATTTTTTGTCTCTTCACATTGTCTAAAGGGAATATTGCTTCAGTGAATATGAAAGTAAGTGAAACAACTTCGAAATCTGATTTGCAGTTGTTCTGAGGAAGTGCACAAAAGTAGAATGGATAAATTATTTAGTAGTTCTATTTTTAAATATTTTTCATACTGGCTGACACTTTCCCATGCCCAACAGGAGTACACAAGATTTCCAGTTTCTCTTCATCCTTCTCCACATTTCTTGTCATTTTCTCTTAGTCATAGCCATTGACACACCACCCAGGTTGTACCTAAATCAAATCCTGTAGCATTTCCTCACAAATCCAGTTTAATCCATGATTCTGGTGAAGACAGCTGCTGCGTTCCTGTTTGCCATTCTCTGCAGAGTTCAAAACCAGAACCAAATTTTGCAAATAGTTCTGTTTGTTATGCAGAGAAGGGAAAAGCATCACTAAAAGATATGCCAAGGTGAAATAAAGATTTAATGTTTTTAAGTTTTAATTGATCTAATATCTATATAATAGATTGTTCAAATTAATGATACCAACAAATTATTTGCTTTTGCATTCTTGTTAATGAGAATGTCCTCAAATTCTGAAGTGGCATTAATAAAAACTTATACATTCTTATAATCTAATGATAACATCCCAAACATTATTATAATGAGATCAGAAACAAGGCAAGCCTGTTTCTGTTTGCCACCTTTTCAAACCCATATTGGAAATTTTAGGTTAATATACTAACAAAAAGAAAAGATTTTAAACCTGGAGAATTTACCTCCTAGAATTATGTATGTCTTTATTTCCAGTAAAGCAGTAATAAAGAGTGAGATTTATGATACCATTTATATTAGCGTGGAAAATTCTTGGCTGAAAACATACCAAAACACCTATAATATTTATAGGAGTTAACCTGCACAATGCTGTTGAATAAAGTCAATAAATGAAGTAAGGAGCAGATACTCAGTGCTTATAGACTGAGAAATCCGTATTGTGAGAAGGCATCAGTACGTCCCAAGCTAACCTACTGATTTGATATAATCTCAATCAAACTCCAGGGAGTACTTTGGTGGATGCTGATTAGTGATTTTCAAAGTTTATGTAGACAGGAAAAAACATTCAGAATGATCAAAGCAGTACTGAAAGTAAAGAACACAGTTGGAGGACTGAAATCCTTCTAACAGGCTTGATTTGTTTTCATTTCTTCTGGGATTCCATGAGGCTTTGCCATGTGTGAGAGTGCAGGTTGGGGTGGAATCAACTTCCTTCAGATCTCTGGTCCCAATGTTGCTGATTTCAAATAACTTTATTTTGGGTTGATTTTCTGATCATATATGATAAAATGAATTTATTTTAATGTTAATTATGTCTGTGCTCATTTGCAGTACTGATTTAGGATGACAGCATGGAAATATGACATATTGCCTTTTTCTGAAACTAATTTGAGAGTCACTATAGATCTATCTTGGGTACTTTGATTTGGTTTGTTAATGACCGTCTTGGCAGATGGCAAGAAATCTTGACTTAATTAGACATATTAAGAATCATTAAATGACTTTGACTTTGAAACTGATATTGCTCATCTTCAGCGACTTTTATAAATCATGTAAAGAAATTGATTAATAGAGAAGGCAGACCAACAGTAAATTTCAAGTTAACAATCTATGAATGTTCAAAATGTTGCTTTGCACTTTAATTCACAGAGAGAGAGAGAGAGAGAGAGAGAGAGAGAGAGAGACAGAAAGAGAGACACAGACACAGACAGAGAGAATTTTTTAATTTGATGACATTGTTCAATGTATTATCTCACTATAAGTATCAGAAAGTATAAAAAAAAGCAATGATCTGACATGTTATAATAGAAAGGTATTTTTTACTGTTCATTCTATCTACTAACATTTAAAAAGTCAATTCCTGATCTCAAATAAACTTCATCCTAAATAAATAAAACATCTATAGCTTATGCAGCTCTGATTCAACAATGACTTTTTGAAAATTATTAATATTTTATTCTCTTTTCATAATGTTACTCACATAATATTTTCCTTTGCCTAAAATACCAACCTTCTTGGAAGGTGACTGGTGTTTTTACTCAAAGAAACACACATAAGAAGACCAAGGCACACTCAACTATTGTTTTTCTTCTCTTTTTTTTTTGGCAGAACTAGGAATTGAACCCAGGCCCTTGCGCTTGCCTGGGAAGTGCTTATTCCACTGAGCCATCTCCACCACCCCTCAAATTAAAAAAAAAAAAAAAAAAAAAAAAAAAAGTATTTCCCTTGAAACCAAAGCATTTCATTCATAAGAGACAATAACAATTCTGTTTTCTCTCTCTCTTCATATGTGTGTGTGTGTGTGTGTGTGTGTGTGTGTGTATAGTCATAAACTAACAATTGAAGTTACAATTCCTAGTAATTTTGTCAGTCTTAGCTTCAAAAGAAAACAATTACTAGGGCTTTAGAACATTCATGATTATCTGGTAACTAAATATAGAAAGTATATCCTCGGTGCAGCTAACAGCAAGAAGTGCTTCACTTTGCTTCACCAGCACTGTCATAATATAGGCAAATACCGTACAACTCACCTATGAAAAGTATGTGACTTAAAGTTTTTAGTAAATTCCCTGCTACATATTTTAGAATATTTTTATCTCCTGAAACAGTGTACTCCTCAGTTCTAAACCTCCTGGGGGTTTCCAGTATTTTTTTTTTTTTTTTGAGAATGTCTGTATATTGATTGACTGAATACTCTGCATCCTTTAAAAGCCTTATTGGTATATGTTCGTGATACATAGTGATTGCATTTATTTTGAAACCTGATAAATATCCATGCTCAATCTTAATTCTTTTTCCTCTACCCCAGCCCTCCTTTTCCAAGTTCATTTCCCATCTCTACAGTGTCTATCTACTGATTCCTTCATATGGCTCTTTGATGTAACTCTTCATACTGTGTATATTTGGGATCAGTCATATTAGTGGAAACCATTTGATATTTAACCTTTTATGAATGACATATTTCACTTAGTATCGTGGTCTCAAGATCCAATCATGTTTCAAACAATGACTCAAACTTTTTGTTTTCTTGACATTTTGACACAGGATCTCCCTATGTAGTTCAGCCCAGCCTTGAACTCAATTTGTAGCCCATACTGTTCTTAAACTTGAAAGGATCCTCCTGCCTCAGACTTCCAAATGCTGGGGTTACAGGCATGTGCCACCACATCCAGCCTTAAATCTATTCATGTATATGACTGAAGGACGCCTCGTTGTGTTTATATACAATTTCTTTATCCCGTCATCTCTTGGTGGATGTATATTCCTTTTCCATGACTTAGGTTTCGTGAATTGTTTCCTATATACATGAATATGTGAATTTCACTATTGCCTGAAGACTTTAGTTCCTTTTGTTATCATGAGAAGTTTTCCTGATTTAAACAAATTTTTATCTTTAATATCTTGAAGATTTTCTATCCTGATAGCTCATCATGATATACTGGTTTACACTGCCAAAAAAATGTAGAAATATTTTCCCCACATCATTGCCAATATTTCTTGTTTTGTGAGTCCTGAAAACAACCATCCTCATTAGAGTAAGGTTGAGCATCAGCCTTGTTTTAATTTGTATTTCTGTAATAGCCAAAGGTACCAGATATTTTTATTGGGCAGTGGTATTTGAACAGTGGTATTTCTTCTTTTGAGAAATAGTATTTTATTTCACCTGGATATTTTTAATTAGATCTTTCAATTTACGAATTTAACTCTTGGAGTTCTTTAAACATTTTATATTTTAGTCTTGTCTAAAAAATGCTAATAAAGTTTTATCTCATTACCTAGTGATTTCTTCACTCTTTTTTTAATTTCTTTTACTGTGAAGAAGTTTGTAAATCTTGTATAACCCTTGCTGATTCAAGGTATTATTTCTTGGGCAATTGGTCTGGTATCATGAAGCATACCCATATGGCTATATTTGGAAGAGGTTTTTTTCCATTTTTTTCTTCCCAAAGATTTACTGTTCTGGTTTTATGTGAGACTGCCTCTTACTGACTCCTCAGAATTTTTATATTTTCTTGATTTTGTTTTGGTAATTCCTGCATCTAGAAATCCATTTACTTTTTCTAAATATTTTAATTTGCTTGAATGCACATTTTCAAGTTACTTATAGCACTATGCATTATGTAAAACAGCCTGAACATAATGTGACGTCTCTGGTTTTCTGTGTTGGGAGTGTAGGGGATGGGGTCCTATTTTAATGCATTCTTAACATTTTAATGTCTTTCATAACTGTTTGTAAACTTCTGTTGTTTTTCTCTAGCTGCATTTTCAGGGGTTTTAAAGCAATTTTTATATGATTGTGTGCATACATTTAAATAGCCTTTAATTTGTAAAGCAGTTAAAAACTACAAGAAAATATACTGCATACCTCCCACACTATCACAGCTTCCCTAACTATGAACTCCATACACTGAAAGTGGTACATTTTGAACAACCTGTATCGGCACAGTATCAGTATCCAATCCATTGTTTTCACTAAAATTCAGTTTGGGTGTTGCATTCTCTTTGGCTTTCAACAAATGTATGATGTCATATATGTTCTAGTATACAAAATAGTTTTGTGCTGTAAAAATCCTCTGCATATTTAATTTTGAAAAGCATGGTCACTGAGATTGGCTTACTACATATTCTTAACCATAATATGATTCAATTTTATTACTTTTTACCAGTAGAGTTTTAAGGTAACTATGTATTGGTCACTTCATAGATGTGTTATAATATTTTACTGACATTTTAGTTACATTATGTTTAAATTGAGGACATTTTTCATATATTTATTTGCTATCTATATAACCTTAACTGTGAGTTAGCTGGAATTTTACTAATTTCTTTGATGCTAAAGTTTAAAAAGTCATCTGTATACTTTGGATATATTACTTTCATGTGTGCTCTATCCAAATACTTTTTACAAATTCTACCTTATTTCTCCTTTTCACAAGTCCTACAGTAGAGTATATTACTAAAGCTCTTTATGTTGTGTCATGAATCAGTGTTTGAATATTTTTTCCATTATATCAGATTAAGGATTAAAGAAACAATAGGTTGCAAATCTTTCTTTTGAAAAAAAAATCCTATTCTTTGAATATGGGTAGGTATTGTGGGAAATGTTCACGCATTGCAAATCTAGAGACTATAAAAATATCCACAAAAGTGCTAGTAACACACTCACACCAGAATTGTATATGGAGGAACTTGCAACATTATTCTCGAATAAAGAATTTGCAGCCTCACTTTACACATGTGAAATAAATGATAATAAAATTTACTGAAATATTTGAATAGTCTTGTAGTACTACATACTGTGCTGAGAGCTAAACATAAAAAAGAGCAGCTAAGAAGAAAATAAATATTTCATTGTGCATAATGTGTGTATAGATAGGTATTAACAACTAAAATCAACACATTTTTCTTGTATTGATATTAGAATGAGTAAATCCATTAACATTTATGTTTACTTACTATCTTAAACTTGTTGAACTTACTTGGGGGTATTACAAATATTGTACATTGGTTGGGTGTTTCAAATAACCATGCTGATAAATGTTTCTGAGAATAGATTTAAATGAGGTTTTAGTTTAGGTGGTCATCTGCTAGCCAGAATGGAATTTGAGAGATTGTTATTTTAATG
>PVKA01044158.1:0-16351 GCA_004027165.1 Ctenomys sociabilis | reverse complement strand
TCTTCTGTGGGCAGCAGCAAGGGGTGCTGGCTGCAGGATCAGCCATCTGCGAGCCCAAGCCCACAGCTGCAGGCAGGGATCAGGAAAGCGTCAGCCAGAGAGCTGAACTCCTCAGAACACACACAGACCGAGTTTCCGTCCTTATCTTGGCCCCGCTGACCACTGCCGTGTGGGGTCACATGAGGATTCAGAGTGGGGAGCCAGCCTCCACCTCTGCCTGCTGCTATCTTGTTCTGTGGGTGTCACTTGGGCTTGAGCAGGTGCCCCGGCCCGAGCTGCCCCCAGCTCTCACACAGGCCTGCAGGGGAGCCATCTGCAAAACACCCTCCCGTTAACTCAGCCCCGAGCAGACGCCAGTGCTTTCTGGGTAAAAATTCCTCACTATAGAGAGCACTTGGTAACTCTAGGGAAAGCAACAGGCGCAGAGAAATAGGCTGACCTAACTAACGCTCTAGCCTCCAAAGGGAGCGAGACACTGAGCTAAGGGCGACACCGCCTCCTCCCTCATTCCTCAGCCTGCAAATCCCTTGCCCTGCGGCACCCACGGAGGCCCCTGACTTGGATGCAGGTCCCCCGGCAGCGGGTCTTCATTTACCTTGTGAGTCACCACGGGAGCTCAGCGTTGCTTCCGTTTCACGTTAGGCGACCAAGTGCTCAGAGCTCACAAGGACTAATTCTTCACTAGGGAGTCAGACAGCGGGCGTTTGCCATAAATTGCCTGGATCACGGGCCCTCGCTTCTGAGTGAGGAGGCAAGGCCTTTGTGTGTTGGGCATAATTTTACATGACTGAAAATCAGCGAAAGTACACTTCTGTTCTTCCTTTCTCCAAGGTTAAAAACTATCTAATTCAGCCTCCTTCAAGGGAAACAGAGACAAGGAAAACGAGACAAGAGAAGATGGGGGAGGAAGAAGATAAGGGAGCAGGAGGGCAGGACGAGCCCCGCACCCTAACTCAGCACTCTTGGAGGCTGAGGCAAGAGAATCAAAAGCCCAACCCGGGTAACCTGGTATGTCAATGAGATCTGCCTCAAAATAAGAAAGAAAACGGTGAAGGCTCTGGCACAGTCCTCAGTACTGAAAGGAAAAGGAGCTAACAAGGAGAAAAGACAGCGTTTCATTTTCGCATGCTAACTGATGCATATACGATATCTCCCACAATAGAAAAGACGCCTCAGCCTCGGCGGCTCTGCGTCCAGACAAGCCAGGGCATGGACATAACTCTGACCACTGCCGAGGCGCAGGCTGAAGGCATGGCCACTAGACCTCCAGGGAAGGCGCCTCTGGGGGAAGAGGCGCACGGAGTCCTGGCCACACTGCGCTGGGCCACCACCCTGGCCAGGCGTCAAAGCGAAGGCAAGTGCCCAGGACTCACCTGAGCAGGAAGAGGACACCGCCCTGGCATCTGTGTGCCCACCACAGGCATCCCACGGCGGGCACGCCGGGGAGCTTCCTCCCCACTGCCAAGAGCAGGCTGGCCTTGGCCTCCAGCTCCAGCCCTGTGCCAGCACCCTGCATGCAGCCTTTCTGGTCTCTCGCTCCTTGTCCACAGAGCTGGGCCAGCACCCACCGAGGTGCTCTCGATGCTTGGAGGAGCAGCAAGCCAGCTCCCCAGGACACCTGCGCCCGGGACTTAGCTATTGCACCTGAGAAGCACTTGTCTTTTCACTGCTCCAGACTCCAAATAATCTATTTCTTATGTTCAAGTCTTGAAGCTGTAAGCTTCTATCCTCTGTTAGTCTCCTTTAGAGGTGTCTCTACCCATAAGACTGTGTATACAGTGTTTACATTCAAAGCATAGTTCTTCTCTCTTGGAGCTGGGGTGTGGCTCAGTGGTAGAGTCCTTACCTAGCAGGAGCAAGGACCTGCCCACCCTCCCTAGCACTTAAAAACAAAACCAAACAAACAAAAAGAGAGACCCAGCACTTAACAAAGTGCAAGCTCCCCAAATGCAGAGCACCCGTCTCCCAGCACTGACTACATGCCAAGAGCATGTCAGGCTAAACTCAGTCTCTTCTCCAGAAGAATTAGTTTTTTTGTTTTGCAAACAATGAGACTGGGAAGGTGCACCAAACAATGGCAAAAGCTGGTGGGCAGCGCGCTAGCATTTGCACCGGGACGGCCAACAGTCCTGCCTCAGCACACGGAGGGCCGATGTAAGTACAGCCTGAACTGTCACATCCAGGAGAGCATCACAGAATTAATTTCTACCCCAACACTGCAATGCATCCAGTTTTAAGCTTAGCACTGGGCTCAGCACTGGAAGGGCCCTGCGCCCAGGCCGGCCTCCCACACCCATCTGCACAATGCCGACTGCCTTCCCACAGCAGCTCTGCTTTCGCCACAGCTGAGCCTGGCTCATGATGGTCTCGGACGGCAGGAGCAACAGCCTTAGGAAGGTCACAGGATGCAAAGGTTTGGCTAAAGCTACTCAAGGAAGCCACCAGGCTACAGCACCATGACTCGAGCTCGGAGCGAGCAGCTGTACAGAACGTGGCCTTGCCTATCTGCGGCGGGCAGATATGGGGAGCTGGATGTCCACAAAGGATGTCCACCCTGCTCGATGGCCACAGAGGCTGTCAGTGGCTCCTCTGGCAGCAGCATGGATGCCAAGCCATGTGGATACAGGTGACAGGGATGTGATTTTCTCAGTAGACCTTGAAATAAAAAGAGAAAAGGATGTGCTCCTACCTGCAAACCGCAAGGTCTCTGGTGTGCCTCCCGGAAAGGCGCATGATTCCCCGGCCGCCTGAACTCACTGCTCCCAGCCTGCTGGGTCTCTCTAACCATCATGGAGAACGTGGCACCGGGTGGTCAGTGCTAACAGCGCTCGGAAAGCTCCCAAGAACAGCGTGTCATACTGTTTCACTTCTAAGAAAACTGAGCAGGTGACAGGAAGAGTGGAAACCCTGGAACCGGCTGCTGGGCTGCGGTGCTCACTCTAAAGTGAGCACGGATCTTCTACAAGACCCCTGCCTTGGGCTCTCCAGGCCACAATTCTCTCACAAACCAAACAAAGCCAGGTATGGTGCTGTATGGGAGGCTGAGGCAGGAGGATCACAAGTTTAAGCCTAGCCTGACAACTCAGAGACTTTGTAAGTCCCTGCCTCCAAATGAATAAAAATGAAAAAGGCTAGGGTTGTAATTCTGTGAGAAAGCTCTGGGTTCAATTTCCAGTACTGCAAGGAGAAAAGTTTTAAAAAAATGTTGTTGGACTAAGGATCAAAAACCCTACAATGTTATTAAGTCTACTGCAGCCTTCTGATGGTCTTTCTCTTGTGTCAATTAGAAGGACCTATGTTTTGTTATTTGTGGATCTGAATCCAAAAAGTAACAGGAAGGAGTTGAGCACAAGACCTTGAGTTCTCAAAACGAGACACCACGGTCCTGGTCATGTCAGCTGCACTCTACTCGTGCCTATCCTCTCCTCCAGAAGTGCAGCTCTGGGTGTGTTCCGGGCACACACTCATGAGCGTATACACACACACACACACGCACATGCACGCACACACACACACACACACACACACGAGTTCCTTTTAAAATAAAATCCTCAGAGCTTGCTTCTTGGTGATGACTCCAGCCTCCCTGCCAGTTACTTACTGAGAAGGGACACTCCACCCATCCCAGAGGTGTGCAGCAGGCCCAGCTAAGGCCACCGAAGAAGTGGGGAGCCCTGGGAGCCTCTGGCCACTGTGGGGGCCAGTGGGCCAGAGCACACTCACCACCTCCCACTGGCAGCCACCTTGCTCTGATTTCCTGGAGGTAATGGAATACAGAGGCTTAGAGGACAGAGGGAGCTGTGCATAATGGGATTTACATAATCTGATTTTCCTAAGAAAAGAAATTGAGAAGCAAAGAGATAAAGGATTTTCTGTTCTTTCTCGCAGGCGTACACACATGCACACACACAGGCCCACACTCACACTCACACACATTTCTCTGAAGTACCCTGCAGTTTCCAGATGACCCCCGGCACCCAGGGCTATCAAACAATGGCCATGAACACCCACAAAAGACAGAGCGGCAGGTTCTCTCATCCCTGCTTCGTAAATGAACGGAGGAGTCGAGAAGTGAAGGCACTCCTCGCACGCGGGCACACACAGCAGCTGCGGGCAGCAGCACCACCCCACACAGGACGCTTTCCACAAGACAGGCATCCCCGGGCGGAGCGCAGGGACCGGTCACCTGCCCGGTAGGGCTGCAGACACAAGAACAATGGTAAACAGAGTGGGCGTCCCTCCCTCATAAGCCATCCCGGTGTACACGGGTGTGTGTTCACAATAATTACAGTTTAATACATATGGCTTTTCATACACTGTGCTGTACCAGCCAGTTTATGAGCCTCATTAAAAATTAAGATCACATATAAATATTTATTATACTTTAAGAACTGCGCTCATTAGGTCAACAAAGAACAAATAAACCCGGCCACTCCCCCTCCCTTCCTTCCTCCAGCTCCACAGAGCGTCTTAAAACAATCTAAGTAAACAGCCAAGGAACGTCTATTGAGTTGTGCTGAGAAGCAAAAGTGAGCCCTCAGAAGAAAGACGACAGGTTCGAGATTGCAGAGAGGTATCTTTAAGGGCCCTTCAGGGCCCACTGGGGATCTCAGCACGCACACACGGGCGTCTTGTTTGGGAAAAGTTTGTTCTTTTTACTCTTTCTTCTTTTAAATCTACACAAAGCACTGTCTTGAAGCCGGGTGGGGGCTTCTGCTCCCCATCCCTAGTTCTGTTGCCGAATGAAAGATGGACAGGAAATCACCGCAGTGGTCGGGAGCTGCTTGCCAAGAGTGAGCTCCGGAACAAAAGATCACTATTGTGTGAGAAAGCCGGACCGCGCTCCCCTTGCCGAGCTCCAAGCCTCGGTGTGATCTGGGGTCTGCTCTAACTTTTTAACATGTATATCTAAAGCGGTGTGCTACTTTTCATCTTCCAGTTCCTGCTAAAAAAGACTGATTTTTAGTTCTTTTGGCCCTCCCTCTCTCTTGCTGAAATGTGGATTCAGCCGGCCGCAGACAGTTGATGAATTCACTAGCTGCCACTTCTGCTGCCCCCAAGAAAGGACGCCTCCTCTGTGGCTTACAGGATTTCGGCTGCCACAGAGCCATCTATAGGACGACACCACTGCTTACTGCGTGCAGTGAATGCTACAGAAAATGCTAATTTCTTGATAAATTAATTTGCTGTTGCTAAGTCCTCATTCCTAACACCTTTATAATATTAATGTCATGGAAAAAATATTAAAGCAAGATGGTAGAAGCCAATAACCTAAGAATCTGAGGTAGATTCTGGCTCAATCCGTTTTCAGATGAATTGAGAAGGTGAAGTTCCCTTGGCACTGCACTGCTTTGCTTGAGAGCCAGTGCAAACCTCTCACAGATCTCTGTACTGAAACAGTCCTTATTTTTTCTGGCCCCAAATGACACAGCCAACGTTTGGCCTAACTTCACTGCTGTTCTTGCAAGGTCTACTGGGTTTACTGCATTCTACTCACCGGCTTACCCCAAGGTAACTGCATTTAAGGAAGTGTGTGAAACTGTGACCTACCAACCCAAATCGTGTTCATAAGCTAGGTGCCAGGAGGGCCAGAAGGAGAACAAGTCACCGTAGGCTCAGCTGTAGTTCTCTGGGAGCATTCCAGAAGTCTACATCTGCTTGGCAACGGCTCAGAAGAGAGATTCGGTTACTCTGTGAATGTAACAAAGCTGTCCAGGCCTCCATGCAGGAAAATCCGCTTGCTCTGCGTCAGAAGTGCATCTAGCCAGATCTACAGAAGTCACATACTCCTACTGCACTCCACCAACTGCCTTTCGTGGGACCCAGTGCCACGGCATCACCGGCACATGCTTGAGGGTCGGAGTGGGAATCTTCTCTTCCTTTCCTTTTTGCACCATAAACGCCTAAGCATTTAGTGATAAAATATTAAAGCCTGGGCTCCAGACCCAGTGAGCATAAGCTGCTGACTTAGCGTTGTGGACCAAGGGGAGGTGTCAAGCATGTTAAAATACGGCTCCAGCTCAGACGCCAGGGACTCTGCTCTCCGAGATGCTCTGCTCGCCCAACTGTCCACAGCCGAACATGCACATCGGCGCAGGCCCGCGCTTCCCACAGTCCAGGAGGAAATCCAACACATCCCTGTCACTGAGCAAAGTGATCGTCACATTTGTTCATCACAAACAGCAGATCTAGGCATTTTTAAAATGATGACATTAACTGATCTTATGTCGCCACTAATTAGGGTGTGAGCATAGCGTGTAGCGCCCACCTTCCTAACAGGAATAACCCTAAGCTGAAAACGCAGTGCTGAGGAAGGGGGTACAGGGAGCAGGAAGAAAGCAGGGTCTAAAAAACAAGTGAGCACAGTGAAGAGCCACTTCAAGAGCTTTTTATGTATTTTAATTAATCTTCCCTGTGAAAACGTCACTTGTTCTCTTTGCAGTTAGTGTCCACATTGGTATCCTAGAAAATGGTCCCCAATGCTGGGAAGTTAGAGACAGAAAGAATAGGTTAGTGGCCATAAAAATTACCGTTCGCACCTTTAAATAAAAAGTAAGAGGAACGCGAACCTGTCATAACCCTAGTTTGTGAAAAACATAAGGAACTTCAATGGGTGTCTTAGAGGAACCACTTAAAATTAAGTGATGAATTGGAATGGGAAAAATTATTCCAATAAAAGCAAACAAATTAACTAACCTGACCTTGGTCCACATAAAAGATTCATTTTCTTAATGGAAACAAACTCTTGGAATCTGGCTCAGGCTTAACCACCGAAGTGCTCAGAACCTAAATTGAGCCTCGGAGAAGGCGCCCGCGACACTGAGGTGTATGCACGCAAGTGCGGAGGGTTCACCCAGCCTCGAGAGGCGCCCCGGCCTGGTCTAGTGTGACCCACTTCTCCACCGATTGCTGTGTGAGTCAGAAACCTGTTAAGACCCAATTAACAAAAATGTTATGCATCACCGATGCATGTTTTGTCCTGTGTTTAATTCCACTGTTTTCCTGAGTATATTCTGTCTTTTCTGCTCATTAACTCTCTCTTCCCTTGGGCACAAGTGGCAACTTTTCCTATTCTGTTCTAAAAGGTGACAAAGATCTGAGAGTTTAAGGTGGTGGGTGTGTCTTCCTGTGCACTGCTGGAAGAGAACAAGGTAGCAACTGCCTTCCTCAGGCGTTCTTGATTTCTGATGCTGCCAAAATGCGAATCCTTCTGATTTCAGAAGAGCTCCAAAGAGCACACCCAGGTCAGGGCAAGCGAACAGGTCTGGAGGCTGGTCTCTTCTTCCTGCTTCCCCAACTGAGATGATGCCAAACCAAGTCCAAGTGCTTCCTGGAAACCCTCTGGGGGCCCACGACCACCTGGAGTGCTGCCATCCCACAGCACCATCGGATCTGGGCCAAGACACTGACTTCAGCTGTCTGATGGCCACAAAGCCACAGAAGGGCCTCCACAAGTGTGGGAGCAGCACCGACGGGTCCTCCCTTGCAATGCTTCCTCAGGGCTAGCTTTGGAAGGTAGGGGTCCTCTTGGGACCATGGAAGGCTCTGAGCACCCCCGGCTTTGCCCGAAATCCCTAACGCGGCCCTCATGCCTCCCTCTGTGGAGAAGTGTCTGCTGCACGACACACGTCCGGGACTGATGATTTCAGGCCGCAGAGGCCGGCCGGGCCTTTCCACACACATGCTGCACCTGCGCAGACCCCGTGCTACCAGCCAGGGTGCCAGGGCTGTGTGCGGCCCTGGGCTCAGCCCGATCTCCATAAAGGGGTGGCCGGTCACACTCAGAAAGGCACGCCCGAGACAACTGCACAGTGTGGGGTGTGACGACCACAACTTTAACGTCACATCTTCACATTTAGGAGATGAGAAAAAAAAAAATGCATGAGATAAGGGAGTCCGTTCATTGGAGAGAAACCCAGAGGAAACTCACCCTGACCCTCAGCACTGGGCCTATGTTAATCGGTCCTTCCATGGCGCCAAGGTCAGGAGAGGTCTCACAAAAGTAAAATTACTGGTTCCCATTTTACACCTTCGAGGATAGGTAAGGGGACTTGCATTAGCATTTGCAGTCAGTCTAGAGATTTTCATTTTGAGCACAATAAAGCCCATCACTTCTGACCAGGCCCTCTAGTGACCCTGGGGCGGGCATTTCACCACGACCCCCGATCAGGCGCAGCACACCTTGCGTTTTTAGCCTGACAGGCTGAATGGCAGTACTGAAAGCTAAATACGCACACTAGTCTGTTCACCCAAAGTCTACCAACTTCGAGAGTCCAAGCTTTGCTCGATGCCAGGGTCACAGCGTCCTGCAGCCCTGCCCTAGCGGAACCTGACTCCTGAGGAGCCCAAAGGGGTTCTTGGTGAGGGCCAGGCAGCCGGCACCCCTCAGCGGCTGGCATTCAGGTCCTATGGGGGGAATTCACTGAGCATTACTTGGTCAGATGACTTAAACTCAGGAGAAATGAAAGAAAATAAACTAACATTTGTTTGAACCTTTTTAAAATTTTATGTACAGTTTTAAAAGGCCTACTTCCTAAAAATATTACAGAGCTTTTCCATTTTTAAGAGCATAAACTAAGGTCCAGGGAGGTCAAGAGAATGCAAAGCACAGCTGCAAGCTCGTACGTTAGTCAGACACGTTATGAGACTGCTTACCACGCTGCTTGGACATGATTACGCTGTCCAGTGGTGGCCAAGTTCTATGAATTTATGGCTGGGTAGAAACCCTTCCCCAAACAGGTTAACTTGCTCAACCCGGAGGAAGTTCTCTCTCCAAGTATTTTTCCAACTTTAAAGATAATGATTTCCTTCAAGAATGTGACATAGCCACTGACCCTCTTTCCAGAAAAATGCACAAGTTAGCTAATGCTGCAGGCCATCGCAGCATGCAACACAGAGCACACGTCACCGGCCCTGCCACCGCGGTGTTTCCATCAGTGCTTGAAGGGCAGCATGCTCGGCATCTGTCCCGACACCACACTCCTGCAGTCCAGACCTCTGGGACTCCGAAGAGCTCTACTCACTGAAGGAGGACCTGCAGTCACCAGGAGGACATGTGGTCCAGTGTGTGAGCATTGTCACTTCCCAGACATCAACCGAACAAGGTGGCAGGCAGGGTCACACTGGCACCAAAGGTGCTTACACACAGAAAGGGAACTCCATCCAGTCTGTGCAGCTCCTGAGGTGACACCTGGGCCAATGACAGACATTAGTGGAGGACAGATTTCAGCTAAGTAGAAAGAAGCATTTTAGAACAACCAGTACCCTGAGACAGAAGAAGTTGCCTTATAAGAAAGGGCACCCTCCTTCAAAATAGGGCAGAGAGAAGACAGACTTGAGTTTCGGTTTTGGTTTGCCTCTAGCTAGGTTTGGAGCCGAGACGGGTCTCCAGGTGCTCCTGTAACATGGTTTTCTCACCTGTCAACTGGAGGTTGCAGAGCACATGCTCTGGAGTGGGTGCCACCCCAAGTGCCCTGCACACACCAGCACTTGGCAAGGGCCAGCCGGCGCCACCCCAACTCCCATGCAGGACCTGGCAGGCTCGGGGTGCAGGCACACAGGAGCGTACCTGCAGAGGCAGCATCAGGTCTGGGAGGCTGGACTCTGACGGGGCTCTCTCTGTCCCACACTATGTACACAGAGCAGAAGGGGGTGTGCTTTTCTCCATCTCTCCCCTGGAGAACCACCTGAACACCAGCATGAACGCTTCCGCTTTTCTGCTTAAGCTTAGGACACTTGCAAACTCATTCCACCATATTTCAAAGAGCTTCCCATAAGCTCCTAATGTCTTTGTATGATCCCATATTGTGCAGGTAACCTGAGTGCATGCCAGGCCCTACACTGAGGCTCGACCGGATCTGGATCCCTGTGTGCTCCGCGTGGGATCTGTGAGGCTGCCAAATGCTCCCTCTTACCCAGACAGCCTTGCCATCCCTCCCTTGGTTAGCCAATTCTCTTATCAGCCTATTTTAATCGAAGCCTTTCAAAATAGTATGAGGTTAGGAAATTTTGTAGTCTCCATGAAGAAGGCAAGAGGGCAAAGCAGAGCTACCAACTGGACCAAAAGCAAAGGGCTCCTTTGACTTGCTGGAGAACATAACGCAAAGGAAGCTATTGCCATTTTGGGAAGAGAAAACGCCAGCTCAAATGTCACACACGAATAAATTATTTGCCATTCATAAACAACAAAAAAGGAGGAGTTCTGGGTTGAACTGTATATTTTATTTTAAAGAATCTCTTTTGTCAAATGATCATTGGTCATCACTTACAAATTTTAAAAATAAAATTAAATATGACAAAAGGAAGCAGAACCCCAGATCCAGGGCTCCCAAGGCTCTAGGGCAACAGGGCCTGGCTCCTCCAGAGGAAGACCCTGATAGAAGACCCGGGCATCAGCACGGGAAGCCTGCTGCACGTGGCCACACCTCGGCTCCGCCCCGGTCACCTCCTGCTGTGGACGGAGGCCAGGTGCAATGGTTCCAGCCAGGCTCCCCTGGAACTAGGAGTGCTGGCAGCCTCCTGCGCCTGCTGGCCTGCTGACATTTCCAAGAGAGCAACGATTAAAAGGGAAAAACAGCTGCCAGTGCCAATGCAGACCCAGGGCTGTCCGCAAAGGTAGCCATTGTTTCTTTCATGATTATTCTCTTTCAATCATGACAATGAATACTTTTCAGAGAATAAGTCATCAGTGGAGAGCTATTCCAAGAATCTCACACTGACAGCACCACTGTGGAACTGCAAGGAGCTCTGTTGATAATTTGTTCTGAACCTCTCACTAGTCAAATACTTGGGATGCCGGCCCCTCTGCTTGTCAAAACAGAAGGTCATTAGGAGCAAACCTAGACACAACTGACTTCCCTTTTGCTCAGCTCCTCAGCTGTCACATACAGCCCTTCCAGCATCGCCCATTCATACCCTCACCTGTGGGCCTGTTGAAAGCCCTCACATTCACCTCTGCCATGGCCTTGGGCTGACCCCCAGGTCCAGAAGCTGAAGGACCAGCCAGCGGACACATAACTGGAGCACACCAAGTCCTCCAACAGCTCTCCTCCTCCCTCTTCCACTGGATGCCAATGCTCCATCCAATGAAGAGAGAGAGCCCTCATGGCTTTTTATTTAATTGTCTCTCAAACCCAACTGGTCTTCCCAAAACACTGCAGCAATGCTTCCACCAGGAGGGCCTTCAGACTCCAGAGGAAGAATCTGTTGGCCCAGTGTTAAATAATTTGATAAGAAGCTGGTAAACCAGAAAGGTTTTGCACACGCAAATCTGTACCCTCGTACCAGTTTCAGTTCTCTTATCTTCCTGTTCTCCAGATGGACTAGAGCTCGATACCGATGCCAGCAACAGCTTGTATATTGTTTGTTTAAAACAAAGATGATGGATGAAATATCATATGCATCGTGAGGAAGGAGGTTAAGGCTAATATTCCTGCTCTGAAATACATCACAGCCAGGTCCACGTCGCTCTTCTCCCCAGTGCGTTCATATAAATAAAGGCTTAATTTTATTTTGCAGAGTTATAAGAGGAAGCAGGCATTCATCGAGGATATGGAGCCTTTCCATGGCTCCAGATTTATTCTTGTTCTAAGGCATCATTACCCTCCAAATTATACAGACTTATGTCATTTCACTGAAACACTCATTCACCCGTCACATGCCCAGATCCAACAGTAACACTTTTGTTTTAAAATTATGCCAAAATGAGCAAACTTGAAATTCTTTCACCTATATTTGAGTACTCTGCAAAATTTCTTGAATCATCTCAAATAAATTCCAGGAGACCTACAACTTCAATGCAAGCCACACACGCCCAAGAACTCACAGCGGTGGTCTCTTTCCTTAACCTAGGGCTGCTATGTGAAGCAGCCCTCGGAGCAGCTGCCCACCAAAACGTGCCCCTAGAAGTGGTTTCCTAGTGTGAAGATGGCTCAGTGTGGTTATCTCTAGGGCCTAAGGAAAACAAACAAAAGCTATGCTCACAGTCAGAGCAGAAGTGTAAAAATGTGAGGCTCAGTCCACAAAGGGATTCTGATTGTCAGACCTCCCACGGGCAGCTCTTCACAGCAGAGTAGGGGCAGGGTGGAGCCTGGCGGCCACTGCGCAACAAGAGCTGCAGGTGAGCTCTGTGCCCCTCCCGGACATGGACGACGTGCTACCCGCAGAATCCTGGGGCTGGTCCTGGGCTAAGCCCAGCACGTCCCAAATCATCTGCCTCTAGGCCTAAAGCTCTATCCCTCTCATTTCTACCAACTGGTCAGGAGGGAACTTTATTTAAGGCTGGAATTTGGCCCCATCCAGTTGCACCAGAAGAGAAAATATTTAAAGAAAGATGTTTTGCAATGCCTGTGTTTGGGGCGATGATAAAAGCCATAGCGCTCCACCGCTTTCTAGATGTTGGTACAGCAACCTGCACGCTGCTTAGGACGGTGCGGTACGGTGGGCAGGTGGTGTCTAAGAGACCGACCGCCACCCCTACGGACTCTGGGTCTGGTGTGGGTCCATTGAAGACTGTGAAACAGGACCCCACGGCAACTTCCCTGCCCATGGCTCAACTCTTGCAGCCCCCTGCACTGTGAACTTCAGGGTTCCCAACACCAGGCTGTCATCTCCTGCTGAAGGCCAGTACCAGAGAACATGCAAGCCCAGAGGCGCTAGACAAACACAAGCAGGACACAGAATGTCCCCATAGCCACAAACAAGAGGAAATTAATAAAGTTAACTTTTAACTATGGAACCGTTTCACTCACAAAATCACACAATATATATTTCTCTAGGGCCTAAATGATGAAATTTGGGCTAAATAAAACCGAAAGTCCCTTATTGCTGTAACACTGCATGCCTGTTTGATCTGTTTTCGTTGATTTGTTCATTCGAGCTTCTTCTGGTCGGGAAGTTAGCCCAGCTTCCCTTTGGAGGCTCTCTTCACCCACGCGTCTTCCCATGCAGTACAGAAGCTGGCAAAACACAGTTACGTAAGTTTAGGATCGAAAGAAAATGGAAAGGAGAGTTCTATCCCAGTCCCTCAAGCCGTCCACCACCATCCAGCCTGTAAACATTTTGCTTTTCCAAAATACTAGAGGATGCATTAAAATGTTCCTTAACACTATATTAAAATTCTCCTTTCTTTGCACTAAGGGGGGGTCACATTAGTGCAAGTTACCTGAAGACATGACGTACAGCTCTACAACCTCCTGCACAATCCTACTTACACAGGGCAAGGTCTTCACCTCATAAAGTGAATTCTATTTGTGTTAAGTGTATATTCAGTATTTCCGGCTAATGAGGTAAAAACTGATTCCATATGAGTAGAAAAATGCCTTAATTGTCACTGAAAATTAATTCCAGGACTGAAATAAGTGGACGTTTGCTTTTAAAATTTATCACTCTGTGGATCAATTCTGGCTTCTTGCTTGCATATCTTACTACCCAGACTTTTGTTCTTAGAGGAGGGTCCACTTTTGAAAATAGAATTTCGTTAGTTTCTATCAGAATCCCAAGAAGAGCTTGGGTGAGCTCTTGGCCAGAAGGCCGTGCTTCTAAAGCAGCAGAAGGCAGTGTGCGATGCCGCGCTGAGGAGCAACGGCTGACGGGCCCCACAGAGGCAGAGCGCAGGCGACCGCAGGGTCGACCTTCGCTCCCAGAGTGCATCATGGCATCACACTGCATCCAGCAGCAGCAGCCACTCGCTGTCCTTCAGCCGCTCTGCTGGGTAACAAACAGTGTACTGCTTTGGACTTGACTTCCTAAGTCCTGGAGCTCAATTTCCAACTTTACAATCTGTTACTACAGTTGCCATAAAATTATCTGAGGCTTTAAACCATCCCCGATACAGCGGCTAATAGAAACTGCTAACCGCACAAGGCATGAGTTGGACAACCTGAAATGTGAAGTCGAATCTTAAATCTGCAAACGTGAAAGCACGTGCACATACAACTTTAACTCTTAATGCCCAGCCTTTTCATTTCCTTCAGTGGAGAACTGGCTGCAGCTAGTTTAAAAGTAGTCTGTGTCAGAGCCGCTCAGATCTGAAACTGACTCAAATGCAGGCTGGCGATACCTCCGACAGCCCAGGCTGGGCTGCCTCAAGAGCTGCCTCGGTACTTTTCCGGGCATCCTGCACTGCGTCTTCCGAGTCGGGATGGTGCCGGCCGCACTGTTCTCCCAAAGGCTTCACTTGCAGGCATCTGCTCTTTCAGTGACAGCACAGAGTCACCAAAAACTGCTGCCACAAGGCAGGCGTGGACAACTAATGGGTCCTGGAAAAGCAAAGTGGCCAGGGTATGCCTGGGATGCTCAACCTTGTGGAGCAACAGACGTGGATTTGGATTCTAACAATATTTCCAAACAATCCTTAAATCTGGCAGGCAGAAAGAATACTAATCACCTAGATAAATGTGTTTCTCCCCCGTTCTGGAGAGATGCCATCCGAGTACATCAAGTCTAGCAAGCTCTTAGAGCAAGTGGGGCCCCACGCGGCCATACCTCCTCAGATCCAGGCCATTTCATTAAGGGTTACACCTTAGTTCATGCCATCTGCACACCTTATGGAATTCGAAATACCACAGAGCGCAACCCATACTGCGCAAGAGAGAGGCCAGGGAAAGCGGAGTTGATCTACCTGACTGTGAGCCAAAGGCTCAGGCAGCACCACCCTCGGGCCTCCGGGCCCAGAGGCCAGCTATGCACCTCAAGCAGAGAGCGAACCACCGGGCCATGGAGCAGATTTCTTCCTTCAAATGGTTACTTTGAAACGATGTCCAAGCTGAACACCACACAGGCCTGACCAGCAGGGGCAGAGCACGGTGATTTGTGGGCACCAAACACAGATGTCCAGGCGTGAATCTGCTACACGATTACCGGGCTTTCCCTGAACCCCCCCCCCCCCAGCACACACTTCCTGGCAGCAAGCAAGCCCATGTCGTGCATTTAGGCCAGAATCCGACGGCCGACTTCCGCCACAATGCACACGTCACAGAGCTAGTCTGAGCACGCGCAAAACTCGCTCAGACACAAGCGTGTGGCCGGCCAGGGGCCATGTGCGGGGCCCCGGCAGCCAGGCCTTTACGTGTCACAGGAGGAACACACCTCATGAGCATCAGTAGCCGTGCAGACGAGTGTTTAAGGGTCCAGTAAGTCCAGTACATGCATTCATTCTTTCAACTGCAGGCCACAATAACACCTGAAAATTAGCACAGATCACTTCCTGGTTATATTATAAAGGAAAAGACTGGTGATATTTTCAAATTGTGTCCATTTTTTTCACAGAACCCTGAGGGTATTTTCTAGCTCGTTTTCCTCTGTCTAGGTCAGTGGAGCAGCGGTTCCCCCACTGCCTTGGTGCCCCTCCGTGCTTACCTTGTGGAGCTGCCAGAGCACCCAGGTCAGACGGGGGAGTCTCAGGCAGGTTCCTCCCCAGGCAGGCCCTCTGGCCTCTCCCCCTTCCTCCCTCAGGCCAGCAGGGACACACACACATGCGCGCACACACTCACGTGCATGAACACACACAGGTGCACACACACATGCATGTGCACACAGGCGCATGCACACACTCACGGGGTCCTTTGCACTGAAGCCTCGTCAGTCCCCTCCCCTTCAATTCCTATCGGTTACTCTTTGCTTTTGAGATTTACCATAGGAAAAAATGTTTTCCTAGTTCTAGAGACTAAAGCTAAAGTCTTGACCCTGAGTTACATCTCCAGCCTCCCTTTTTAAAAGTTTCATTTTTGAGGCAATAAGTTATCCAGGCTGCGCTCAACCTTGATATCCTCTTGCCACTGCCTCCAGACTGCTGGGATTACAGGTGTGTGCCACTGCACCCAGTATATGCAGAAATTACTCTGTTTATTCAGCCCTAAGCCATATCCCACCAAAAACCATCACCTCCAAGAGAGAAGGGCTCTGTGTTCTGCACTGTACCCATTCCCAAGACAGTGGAGCTAGACACAGGGCCACCTCAGGCTCCATGGTTGGAAGCCATGGCCCAGGCAGAAGTGCTTCTCTCTCAGGGACCCTTCCCTTCCTTTCTGAGGAGAAGGCTCAGTTTGGGTCCGATGGTGTGGGGGACCACCTGAGCAGCTCTCCTTGAAAGAAAAGCGACTGTCTCCATTTGACTGAGTCTGATCCTATTTCCTCACATTGTTATGTACAGAGCTGGCTAGGACTTCTGTTTATCCTTCAGTTGGCCTTAAGCAATGTGTATTGGTCTAGCTGAGGTGCTGGTGATAGTCTTTGAAGGTGGCATGCGTGTTTCCCTGGTAAGCCTGCTGCTCCTTAATGTGAGCACAGGTCAGTAGAGCTAATGCTCCACGCTGCCAGCTGGGATCGAGCCTCAAGATAGAGGCTATGACTT
>PVKA01044157.1:0-16352 GCA_004027165.1 Ctenomys sociabilis | reverse complement strand
AACTCGCAGGCATCAGAGCACAAGGAGAAACCAGCACTTGAGGCTGTGCAGTCGGGGTCAGCATGGAGCCAGACCAAGTGAGGAAGAGAGAAAGTGAGAAGGGAGAGAGAGACACAGACCAGGACAGAGAGCAAGACAGAGTGAGACCGACAAACCAAGACAAAGAGAGAGAGAAAAGGAGATCCAAGAGCCACACAATGTTGTGCCAGCTTTCAATGGAATTCTTTTTCTGGATATCTTTTTGAATCTGTTTGTGCATTCTAATTCTTTTCTGTACTATTCATGTAATGTTTCCAATCTTTCATCTTCTCCTCTATTTTTTTATCTCTCCTTCCTTAGTTGTGCTGAGCAATTCCTTTTGGATTGTTGTCACTTCTTCTTGCAGTTCTGAGGCGCACTTACCCTCAGCTGTGGCACAAGCCACGCCGAGCCCCAGGTAGCTCAGGAGCCTCAGTGAGCCGAACCCGTCGCTCACCATCGCAGGAGAGGAGCTGAGCTCTGGTGAACAATGTTTTAAGAATCTCTTTTCCTTTCCCAGAGGTAAAATGAAAGTGCTGTATCAGCAGCAGAATGTCCTTTGGGGCTGGGTGTTGTCATGACCCAAATATTGTGCCCCCTAATGTTGTGACCCAATATTGATCACAGGCCCTTCTGGACGCGGCCAAGACTTCAAGGATGAGCTTCATCACGTGGTGGTCATGAGCCGCCACCTGTTGGTCAGTCCTATAGGGAGCAAGTTCTCAGGACAAGTGCAGTTCCTGGCAGCAGAAAACGAGGAAGAGCAGGGGAGGAGCAGTAGCTGCGGCAACTGTCAAGCCCCTCTCCCTTCCTTCTACGATGACCACGAAGGCCAGCGCTCCACCACAATGCAGAGCTCCTCCAAAGTAGAACAGCTGCAAAGTGGCATGACAAAGATCCAGACTTCTCCAAGGAAGCAGGGCCGGCGCAGCCTTCTACTACTCCTTTATATAGTCTTTTTTTTTCCTGAGTCACTCTGGGACACCCCTACTCCCACCCTAGGATGGGACCAATTCCACCCATGGTGGGACCAATCACAGTCTAAGTTAGGCCCTCCAGCCCACAGAACCGCACTGCGCAGATCCATCCAAGATGGCAAAACCTACCAACCACTATAATAGACTACCCATTAAAGGTAAAGAGAAAGAAACCTATGTAAAATTGAAATAAGTGGTCTTTAACTCAATCTGATAAAAAGCAGCTAAGAAAAACTGACAGGCAGCTACTCACTGAATGGAAGAAAACTAAAATCTTTCACTCTTAAACCAGGAACAAGGGGGCTGGGGAGATGGCTCAGTAGAATAAGTGCTTCCCTGGGAAGCACAAGGGCCTGAGTTCAATCCCCAGTCCCACCAAAAACAAAAAACAGGAGCAGAACACAGATATCCACTATCACCACCCTTAGTTGATATTTTTCTAGAAACTTCAGCCTGAGCAATTAGATAAGAAAGAAAAATTAAAAAAAGAAAGATAAATAAAAAGAATAATGACAAGAAAGGAAGAAGTTAAACAGTAGTTATTCACAGACGGCGTGATACCCTACATGGAAGACTCCTAAAAGCCACAAATGAGATCTAGAATTAATAATAAACTTCAGTAGCCTGGATGGATACAATGCCAGCACTCAACAATCAATAGCATTTCTACACAAGTTAAACAAACTAACTGAGAGGGAAATTAAGGAAACACCATACCTTACGATGGCATCCATAAAACAAAACACCTAGGGAAGCCTCTTAGAACAAAACTAAAAGACTTCTTTGAAACATACAGTATTGTTAGAAAAGAAACTGCAAAGGATATCAAAACATGAAAGGATATCCCTTTTTCATGGTAACAAGAACCAACATAGTGAACATGACCATATTCATAAAATCCTTGCATAGATTACAAGGCCAATCAAACTTCTAACTGCGTATCACAAGGATTACAGAAAACAATCCTAAACTTCATTTAAAACCAGAAGAAGCCCACAAACCTAAAAGCATTTTGGGAGTATCACAATCACTGGCTTGGCTTTATTCTACAGAACACCATGGTGTTCAGATAGGAATGCTTTGATGCTGGCAAAAATCAGAGCCACCAATCAAGGGAACAGACTCAAAGATGCAGAAACAAATCTAAATGCACTCAACACCTCATTCTTCACAAGGGCACCAAACACATTTACGCGGAAAAAAAAAAAAAGGCCTTTTAAGAAATGGTGCTAGAAAAACTGGCTTGCAGCCTGCCAAAGACGAAAACTAGACCTGTATCTACCTTCATGCACTAAACTAAAATTGAATGAGAATAAATATTTACTACTAAAACAGAAAAACTTAATCTCCTGGAAGATAGAGTAGCTCAAACAGTTGAATATATAGCTAGATGTAGGCAAACATTTAATCAACAAGACCCCAGTTGCGTAGGAAATATCACAACCAGCAGCTGGAATCTCACCTTATTAAAAAGCACGTACACTGCAAGAGAACCACCAACCGAAGGAAGAGATAACCCACAGAGTGGGAAGTCAACTTGCCAGCTTTTCCTCAAACAAAGGACTGCTGTGCATAATGTGTAGGGAATTAAAAAAAAAAAAAAAAACTGAAATCCCAGATGTAAAGAATCAGTCCCGAAGCATGCAGCTGATATAAGTAAATAGCTTTAAGAGTAGATTGGGCAAATAAATATCTGACAAATGTTCACCATTACGGGTCATTCAACACGTGCAAACTAACACCACACTAAGATTCCATGTTTCCCCGGAAGCATGGCTATTGTCAAGAAATCAAGCAGAACAATTGCAGGTGGGGGTGAGGGGGAAACAGAACCCATCTCCATGGTTGGTGAGAGTGTGGAATGATGCAACCGCTGTGGAAATCAATGTGGAGATTACCAAAAACCGAGGCTAGAGGATCCATTCCACCCAGCTATCCCCTTTCTTCTCATCTTATCAAAAGAGATAAAAGCATCAGGCCACAGCAATACATGCACACCTGTATTAAAGAAGCACAATTTGTGGGACACAAACCTAGGAGGTAACCCAGATGCCCAGCAGCGGATGACTAGATGAATACTATGTTGTTCTGTATACAGCGGACGGCTACTGTGACACAAAAAGGATAAAAGTGAGCCATTTCTACCTAACTGTGTCCATATTGAGACCATTCTCTTCAGGGAAATAAACGGGATGCACAAGGACGACAACCACATGGGACCTCTGCTGTAACACACAGAGAGAACAAATGATGGACAGAAGTATAATAGTTACTGTGAAATAGTGAAAGAAATGTTGTCATGAGAAGGGGAACTCAGGCAGGGCGAGAGAGCAAGGAATGAAGGGGAAAGAAAGCAATCAAAGCTTCTGTAAGTAAAGAGCATATCAGGGTTTTAAGAGAGGGGAGGGGAACAGGTAAAAACAGAGTCAAGTGATACCACACACAGCTACAAACTCCCCGTGAAGGCGGTGATTGCTATGCATACTTACATAAAGTGTACCAGTCCATTTAATTGATTTCTAAAATTTGAACATTTTAGTTTTTGTACCAGAATCACAAAAATAATTGAGCTTCCACTATACAAAAAAGAGAACATTGTGACAATGAACTGGCCCCTCACCTTCATTCTCTTGGGATACACAGAGAATGGTGAGAAGACCCAGAATGCACTGGAGACCCAGCCTCCCTCTCCTGCAGGTCAGAGCCTCCGACACAGGGCTGGAGGCATCCACTGGAATTGCCCCATGCACGAGGGAGGCCCCTCCACAGTCTGGGATGTAGAAAGCTTTTAAACAGCACTGTTGGACCTCAGACAGGTCCAGTGGAGACCCAGCGCAGCTCGCCCCGTGAGTGAGAGCTCCAGGCCCGCCGCGCCAGAGGGACATTTCCCAGCGATCCCAAGTCCCACCCTGCGGCCCCAGACCCAGCACAGCTCAGCCTGTGAGTGAGGGCTCCAGGCCTGCCATGCTAGAGGGATCTTTCCCAGCCTTCTGCGGTTACGGCCCACGACCCCGGACCCAACACAGCTTGGCTGACCCAGCACAGCCTACCCCGTGAATAAGAATATCCGCTATCCTTTTGGAAGCCCAGCAGAGCCACCAAAGCCCAGGCCCGCCCACCTAGAGAGTGACCTGCCTGAGACACAAGGGCCGACTCAGGCAACTTTCTGGATCCTCACCCCAAAGCCAGCCAACATAATGGGAATTTTCACTACTCTCTCTGCATCCTGGTTCAGTTCGTGCTCACCTGACCAGGGAACCAACAGAGGGGAACCACAGGAGCTGCAGCAAAAAGGAACTGAAAGCAACAGCTAGATCCAGGCCAAGCATAACTGGATAATCTCAAACTTTATAGACTGGCACCCGAATTACACGCTATGGTTATAGCTGCACCAAGGCTCTACACCAAAGGTCAGAGGTCAGTGCTGTACAAAATGACAAAGACAAGGAGCAAAATGCAATCTCAGGCCTCGAGTCCACCAGTAAGTGCAGAGGACAGTAGCTCAGCTGAAATGAATGGAATAACAGATACAGAAGCAAAGGAACAACAGCAGAAAGGTATAGAGGAACTCAGACCAGAATTAACGCCTGAAATAAAAAAGAACTATTTGAATACATAGCATCTGAAATAAAGAATCAAATGCAGAAACATCTGGGGGAAAACCAATGCTCACCCAGAACAAGTGCAGAGAGCACTATTCCAGCTGAAAAGTATGAATTAACAGCATCTGAAGCAAAGACACAACAGCAAAAGGGTCATGAGGAATTCAAAGCAGAAATAATTTCTGAAATCAAAACAGAATTCTTGGAAAAAAAAGAATTCTTTGAAATCATAGCAGCTGAAATACAGAAACAACTCCAGAAATATACAGAGGAAACCCAACTTGGAAGAAACACCACAGAAAAAGAATTCATAACTACCTCTAAAGAAGACATGGATAAAAAAAAATAGAGGAGATCAGAAATATGAAGGACTCCTTGAATGAGCAATACAGAAAAGAAATAGAATGCATGAAACAGAGTCAAAGAGATATAGAAGAACTAAAAATATCAATCACGAGTCTACAAAACCGTTTGAGTGAAAGTGAAGACAGAGTTTCAGATCTTGAAGACGCTGGTGCAGAGAGTAAAACGGTGAGAAAGGATCTCTTAAAAACAACGAGAATGCAGGACAAAATAATCCATCACCTGCCAGATGATGCCAGGATGAACAATGTGAGAATAATTGGTATCAATGAGAATGAAGGAGTCAATACAAATGACATAAAAAGACAGGTGCAGTGGCAGTGCACGAGCGATAGGTGGCGCACTCAGAATCAGCAGTGGGGAAAGCTGAGGATGCTGGAGCTCATTCCCAGTCCAACACAAACCTCCAGTCCGGGCTGGACCCCTGCCCTCCTCTGGCTCTTGTCTGCAGAGCAGCACAGCCATCTGGGTGAGGCTGGAAAGGCGAGGAGGAGGATGCACCAGGGCAGCAAGGTGTCACTGAGGCCTGTGTCAGCCCCCAGTGTGCCTCAGCCACCTATCAAGCACAGTGGATCGATGACATGGTCACCAGCAATGGCCTTGACATGACAAACATGGCAGGAAAGAGAGAGGGCCCCTTGAATACAGAACCAGGAGACACAGTAGGCAACAGAGACCTGAGCTCTGGGGAAGACAGAACAGGAGGCGTGAGAGTAGGGGGGGCTCCGCAGGTTCCCCGTGTACTTCACGTTACTGGGAATTTTATTACAGTGGGAAAATAAATCAAATAGGAGCATGCAAAATTGACTTTTCTTTTAGAAAAAGGAACATGGAGAAATGTATCAGCTGCAAAAAAACAATCAATGAACCTTGTAATATTCTTTAAAAAATACTGTTCCAATGTTAGGGAAAAACTTTCATGTGAAGAGCCCTTTAAAAATTTCTTGACAACAATGCCAGCACTACAGTAAGTGTGAAGTTAGTCAAAAGAAAGCATGAAGAAACCAGCAACACAAAAATATTGAAATGACAAGCGTCGGTCCATGTCATTCAGTAAAGCTCACGATAGCTCTGCATGTAATATTTTTTGGGGTCACAGATGGCAAAGTCAGAGATTCCAGACTTGAAATATGAGATGAATTACTCACGACCACTCAGAAAAGAGTAGCACAAAATTATTCCTCACTTATTTTGTATAAAACCACAAGCAAACATTTCTTTAAAATGTTTTGGTAAATTTAATGTGTGTGTCATATACATAGGATGTAAATCCTGATACAACACTTGTACATGGACATAGGCATGACCAACATTTACCAATCCCAAAATCTACTCAAGAGGAGTTTTGTCTTCTTCTAATATTCAAATGAGTTACTAGAATACTTATTTTTGTGTCTGTACATAGTCTTTTGATTTTAGTGTCCTTACATCATTGAATTTCAAGTTCAAAGATAATATAGCTTCTCATCTTTTTTCTAAGTTACTGATAACGCAACTGGTCAAATCGGAAGGGGTCCACGGCTCTGCTCCATGCTGTCATGAGCTGTCATGAAGTGAGAATCACGTCTACCTCTTCCACACCAAAGGACATGGGACTTCACCTGGCAGAGACTGATCTGGACACACACGCCCTGTCCTAAGGACCCTAGTCCCGTCGTGGGGGGCAGAGCCCTGAGCATGGGGTCCCTGCTGCAGATGCAGATTTTCAGCAAATCCCCACGCCTCTAATGCAGGCAGCACTGCTTTAGCTCTGCCTGTTTCCTCCGAGCACAGAGCACACTTTATACCCCTGGGCTCCCACGAGCAGCCTCCCACCTGCTCTGTGCTCTTTCCACACCACTGCCCCCACCAAGGCATTTGCATTGTGTCCCCAGGGGGGACCTCCCCCAGCGCGAGGGACAAAAAGCTGGCTCTCACTGTGCCTTCCCTGAGCAGGACTGTGCAGTTCAGCTTCTCACAGTGCGGCTCCCTCTTCAGCTCCTGGGGCTGCTGCCTAGTGTCACTGGTAAGGAGCCGGGGAGATGGAGAGGGGCAAGGATGAGACAAGGATTTCAGGGTCCCCCTACCGCCCTGGTTGTTCTGCCCAGTTGAGAGATGCTCAAGCCTGCCTTGCAACTTGGATATGTGATATCAGATCAGTGAGTGAAGAAAATTCGTAAAGGAGTCCAAAACCGGCCTTTCTGCAAGATTGCCACAAAGAAAAAGAGCAATGCTCAGATGAATTCTAGAGGGTTCCTGATGATTAGAAATCTTAACACCACCTCAAAATTGAAGAATCTCATTGTACATGAAAGTAATATGGTGCTTTAGCTTGACAACTACTAACAAGAAAAAACAATGCAAAACTCTCATGAAGTTTCTATTTGTTCTAATGTTTCTTCATGTTTTCAGGATCCATGGGAGATGTGGTAATGACGCAGAGCCCACTGGCTCTGTCTGTCATCCCCGGAGAGCCGGCATCTATCTCCTGCAGGTCCAGCAAGAGCCTCGTGCACAGTGATGGAAACACCTATTTGAGATGGATGGTCCACAAGCCAGGCCAGGCCCCCAGGGGCATGATTTATAAAGTTTCCAAAAAGTACTCCTGGGTCCCAGACAGGTTCAGTGGCAGTGGGTCTGGGACAGATTTTACTCTCACAATCAGGAAGGCAGTGGGTCTGGGACAGATTTCACTCTCACAATCAGTAAGGCTGAGGACACTGGAGTGTATTACTGTTGGCAAAGTACAAAAATACCTCGCACGGTGATACAGCCCAGAATGCAAACCTCCCTGCCTGGAGGCCCAGCTGTGCTCCTGCCCTGCTGTCTGGGGAGCAGCACAGTGCAGACTGCTCTGTGTGAGTGGCAGAGGCTGGGGACTCAGAGCAACACCTCACAGCTGGACTCAAGAACCCCAGGGCAGAGAGAGAGTAAGACAGCAGAATAGCAAGGCCCTGCACTGTGCTGAGGACACTGGCAGAGGAGGACGGAGCTGACCTCCACAGGGGCCTTTGGGACTTGAAAATTCTCTCACTTTATGAAAATGAGTGAAGTCAATACAAGTACACAACAATCAATTAGTATAAAATGATTAATAAAATAGAAATGGCTTGTGACATTTGTACTGTACCTTTGAGGGCATTCCCTCTTACCATGTCCCGGTCCACTGAGTACGCTGCGACCTTGCATGGTGCTATCTCAGAAGGGACACAGGTGGGGAGATCCCCTCCGGGCTTCCAAGGATTGGCTTCGTGTGAGGCCCTGGTGCATCAGGAACCCGTGCATCATGCAAGGCTCTTGGTCTTCCTGACTCCGTAGTGAGTACGGATCCTGGTCTGAAGAAACTCCAGTGCTGTCTCATGTTTCTGATCAGAGAATGAAGGCAAAGCTGGGTCCCTACACTGGGACTCTTCCTCTGCCTACCCTGGGGCTAAGCTGAGAGAAAATGAAGGATCCTCATTTGGGAACAGCCAGGAATAGAGCTCCCACACAAAGGGGGCAAACAAATTCATAGCACATTTCTCAGCACCATTAGCAGCAACTGGACCTCAGTTTTACAGGTATTTTTGCCTCTGTTCTCCATTAACACTCACAGAGTCATATGGGGTTCACGTCTCCACAGGATTGTTATTTCCAAGCTTCTGTCAGGCAAACAAGACGTGGAGCCCTAATGCCTCCAGGATGAAGGCAGGCGCCTCACGCCCCCACTCACCTTGCAGCGGGTGGTAACTCTCAAAAGGCTAGGTTCATTCTCCTTTCAGGAATATTCCCAGAGCCCTACTATCCTCAAAGTGAAATGTAAGATGACAGAAATGAAGAGTTGGATAACAGGGACATTTGATACCCTTTTACTCTTCATGGCCTTCATGACAGCTCGCAAACTTAACATTAAGAAGCTCCACTAATCCCATCATCCAAGTCATTGTTCATTAATTTTTCTAGACAAATCAATGCTGTTATGCATGGTGGGCAGACACTGGTCATACTAAAACCAGAAAATATGTTTGCTGCCACATTGGACATGAGTGGAGAGAGACAAAGAAAATCAAACCCTGCTTTATGTTAGCAAATGAGCCCCAGAGAATTCACAATCATGGCTCCTGAGATGGGAAGGTGGACAGAAGCAACATTGGGGAGGCAGGTGGAAATCAGGACTTGTAGTGCAACAGACTTCAGTTTTGAAATTATAGCAGACCCCAACCAACACCTGGCCCTGAGGCACACATCTACATGGGATTCTGGGGCTTGAGGAGACAATGTTACCTGAAGGCACAAATACAGGAACAGAGCAGAAGTCAAGACACAAGGGGGAGGGGGGCAGGGAGATATAGTTCAGTGGAATAAGCATTTCCCTGGCAAGCACAAGGGCCTGAGTTCAATCCTTGATTCCGCTAAAAAAAAGAAGAAAAAGACACAAGGGGAATCCACACTAGGGGCTGTGGATTAGAAATCACTGGTAGCATGGAGAAAAAGAACAAGATGGGGAGAGGAGAGAGAAAGGAGGGAAAAGAAGAGAGAGACACACACAAAGACAAAGACAGACTGAAGAAGGACAGACATATTCTGAACATTTAATACAATGTAATTTAATTAAATATTCAGTAAAATAAAATCCTAAAACAAAAAAAAAAGAAAAAAATTCCAGGTCTTGATAATTGACAACTGAACTGTATAAGAAATTTAGACAAGACATAATGTACCACTTTTCAAATTCTTTAAAGAAATTTAACAGGAACCAGGACTACCCAATTCATTCTTAAAGCAAGCATTACCCTGATAACAGGCCCAACAAAGAGCCACCAAACAAGTGACCTATAGGCCAATCTTGCTAATGCACATAGATATAAACATGTTTAATAACATACTCGAAAAGAGAATGCTACAAATCATCAAGAAGACCATACACCATAACTACACAGGACTCACCTCAGGCAGGCAGGGATGGTTCAACATTTGCAAATGCATAGGCATAACACACCATACGAACAGAGCCAATGGCAAAAGCCATAAGATCATGTCAACAGATGCAGTTAAGCTATTTGACAAAATATAATACCCACTCATGACAAAAACCCAACAGAAAATTGGAATAGATGGGCTTCATCTCAATCTGATACAAAAAAAAAAAAAAAAAAAAAAAAAAAAAAAAAAAAAAAAAAAAAAAAAAAAAAAAAAAAAAAAAAAAACAACAAAGTAACAGCCAACTTCACACTGAAATGGTTGAAAACAGAACGCTTTCACTCAGAAATCAAGAACAAGGCACAGAGATGACCACTGCCATCACTCATATTCTCTACAGTTCTGGAAACATTAGACAGAGGAGTTAGACAAGAGAAAAATAAAAGGAATAATGATAGGAAAGGAAGAAGCTAAACTACCATGATTCACAGACAACATGGTGTTCCATGTGGAAGACTCCTCAAGCAGCACCGGGAGACTTCTAGGATTAATAACCAACACCAGTAGCCCACTTGCATCGAAAGTCAACATTCAACTCTCAATAGCCTCTCTGCAGAAGAATCACAACTCAACAAGAGAGAAACTAGGGGAACAACACCTTTCCCAACAACTTTCCAAAAGAAGCAATACCTAGGGATCCCACTACAGAAAAAAGTACAAGGCATCTACATTAAAATTTACACTTCTCCCAAAGTGAGGATTAGAGACAATATCAGAAAATGATAGGACAGCCATTTTTCTTGGATAGTAACAAACATAATGAAGATGGTCACACTCACAAACTTATTAAATTGGTACATATAATACATTAGACAATTTCAACAACATATCACAAGGATTACAAAAAGCAATCCTAAAATTCACTTGGAACTAGAAGAGACCTAGAAGAGCAAAAAACATACTGGTAATGAAGGCAATCTATGGATTTTCACAATCCTTGACTTGAAATTATGCTACAAAAATACTGTGATAAACAACAACAACAATAACAAAAAAAAATACAACATGGTACTGGCCAAATCAGGGACAAGAGTCAATGGAACAGGACAGAAGATACAGAAACAAATCTGAACACTCTCAGCCACTTTATCTTTGATCAAAACACCAAACACATTCACCAGAAGAAAAGCATCTTTCATAAACTGTGATGGAGAAACTGCATTCAGACAAGTCGAAGACTAAAACTAGAACCATATCCATCTCCATGCACTAAACTAAAACTGAAAGAGAACAAAGTTGTAAACATTAAAACATAAAAGCTAAATCTGCCGAAAGATACAACAGGTACAAGAGTTAATGACAGAGTTGCAGGCAAGGAGTTTATGACCAAGACTCCCGTTGCACAGGAAATATCACTGAGAATTGGCCACAGGAATCTCATCTTATTAAAAATCTTTCACACTTGCAAGAGTAATGACTAACAGAATGAAGAGACAGTCCACAGGATGGAAGAAAATCAGCTAGGTCTCCCTAAAACAAGAATCTCTTGTGCAGAATATATGAGGAGTTTAAAAATCAGAACCCCAAGTATAAAGAACCAAGCCCAAGTGGGCATCTGAAATGAATAGATACTTCTCAGATTAAAAAAAAAACTAGAAATAACAAATAAATATATGAAAACCATTCTGGGTCAGTGGTCAGTCAAGAGATGGAAACTAAAACATCACTGGGATTCTGTCTCACGGCAGAAACAAAGGATATTGTCAAGAAATGAAGACAGAGGCTGGTGAGTCTGTTTGGAAATAAGCCTTCTTCACCATTGGTGGATACAATATTGAAGTCAGTGTGAAAAATCCTCAGAACGCTAGACCAGCAGGACCCCCTCCTCATAGCTGTTCCCCTTCTTCATCTCGTCCTGAAAGAACTAAAGACATCATACCACGGTGATGTGTGCACACTCATGCTACACCAGCGGTTTGTAGTAGGCAAAGCTTGGAGACAACTCAGATGCCCATCACCTGAAGAACACGGAAAGAAGTTGTGGGGGTGTTTATGCAGTGAGCTGCTACGCTGCCACAAGGAAGAAAGAGTAAGTGGCCCACATTTCCAGATAGGTGGCCGCATGCTGGTACCATCATCTTCAGTGAGATAAATCGGGTGCAGACGGGAGATACCACTTGTTCTCAGGTGAGAAGCTGAAAGAGTAAATGAGAAACCAAAGGTGGGACAGATAGTGTGAAATAGTAAGAAAGTGGCCATTTGTGAAAGGGAACAAGGAAGGAGGATGAAGAAACAACAAGAATAGGATAAAAGCGGGTGAAAAGCTTTCTGAAGAAGCGGGGATCAGGGTTTGAAGAGAGGATGTGGAATGGGAACGAAGGACTCCACTTACACCATATACGTGTACAAATTCCCTGTGAGTACTGTGACCACCAGGTATGCCTATGAATGTACTGATAAGCTTCACTGATTTATAAAATTTGAATATCGTGACTTATACATGAAAATCACAAAAATAACTTACCTTTAGATACACAAATGAGAAGATTATGAAAATGAACTGACCACTCGCCCTCATGACCTCGGGACACGCTGTGTCCCTGAGATGATCCCGACTCCACGCTCCCCGTCCACCTCCACTGGAGACCCAGCCTCCGGCTCCTGCAGGTCAAGTCAGAGCCTGCTACCCAGCGCTGGAGGCACCTACGAGAGTCGTCCTGTGCAGACTTCCCACGGCAAGTGGAAGAAGCTCACTACACGAGCCCACGTCACTTTTCACCAACTTCCCCTATCCTCTGTGCAGCTTTCTGATACTATGGAGCCCTGCTCCGGGCCCATTTAAATGAACTCAAACTTAATTTCTTTCATAATTCTTGATGCTGTGACTTCAGGGTAGACAGACGAGAAACACAACCTTGGGAATCTAAGAGGAAGGGGGGAGGGGAAATGAAGAGTGAGATGTGTTATGGACGCGTGCCTACTGCCCATGATGAGTGCCACCAGTATGTACCGCAAACGTGTATCAATAAAAACATAAAATTGTTAAAAGAATAAAACAGGGCTAGAGTACAGCTATAAGCACCAGCCTGGAAAGAGCAAGGTACTACTTCTATTCTCCGGTACCACAAAAATAAAAAAGTTTTTAAAAAAACCCAGAATCCAGAAATGCCAAGCAAGGAGTCCTACCAACACCTCCAAAGCTTCACAGAGAACATAAAGAGTGAGAAGAGAAAGCCCTCCCAGCCGGAGGGCACACGTCTGTCAGCCCAGCACTCTGAGAGGCTGAGGCAGGAGAATGGCCAGTGCCGGTCTACACTGACCCACTCAGTATATAAGCAGACACTGTCAGAAAAATATAAATAATCAAAGAAGCCGGGATTGTACTCAGTGTGAAGGCTCTGGGTTCGACCACAAGTACAGGGGAAGGAGAAGATGGAGAAGAAGGCAGAGGAGGAGAAGGAAGGGACAGCACTGCGGTGTCTTACTGAGAATGAGAGTAAACATGAGAAAACGGGTGTTTTCTCACAAAGCTTCCTCAATTTCAGGTGGATGAGCTACATTTCTTCTGCTGTCATGAAAAAAAAAAAAAAAAAACACAATACCGTAAACTTCAGGCTTTCGACAGCAGGCTCCTCTCTCAGGGCTTCGAGGAAGCAAGTCTGACACTGACCGCCCTGAGCAGCACAGGAACCTGAACACACTGGAGTCAGGCTCGGTGTTCTCGCATAAGGACTCTCCATTTCGAAATAGGATTGAGGCAGCAGAAAATATTTTGCAAATACTATTGTGTAATTTCCTCGCACAATGAAAACCACTTACCACAAGGATCTTTTATGGTCATTGAAATGGAGAATTATAAGTTTATACCTCCTTCGTGCTCTGCAAGACTTCAGAAGAACTTTTTACTTAAGAAATATGTTCATTAATCTGATGGATATGCTTATATAAATATATATATATATATTTATATATGATGCACCTGTTGATACATAAGTAGAGATGTCAAAATGTATGCTTCATGTACAAAACTTCAGAAATTTATATTTTATGGAGAAAAATAGGACAGGATACTCATGAATTTTTAAACTCTACATCCCAAGAATTTAATACTCCTTAGAAAGTTACTCATAATCATTCCCACATTTCCACTGCACTTTCACAATGGTAAAGGGTATTTATCCAAATGAAACATGGTATTTCCTTCAGCAAGAGTACCTTAATCAAGTTTAATCACCAAATTGAAAAAAAAAAAGCATTGCTAACAGGCACTTAAAACTCACAAGTTTACATAGAAACAGTAGGGGACAAGTCTTCAGCAGCCCCACTCCACCTTCCTGGTGTTTGACATCTCTGAAGATCGCTATCTGCAAGCTCTTTTTATTCCTTCCAGGTAAGGAGGAGGCCAAGTGGGGTGGGCATTCCCTGCCAGGGACAGATCTGAACATACACGCACAGGTCCCAGGGTCTGGACCACCTTGGGAACAGGATCATAGCCCTTGTGCTCCTGCGTCAGATGCAGACCTTCACAGTGGGGTCCTCGTGCCCTCAGTTGCATACAGCGTGGACTCCCTATATATGGCTTCCCTCCAAATGCAAAGGATATTTTCCACCACCAGCTCCCAGAGAGGCCTCCCCAGGCCCTCTGTCTCCACACCACTGCACCCACCAGGCTATTTGCATTTTGCTCCTCTGAGAGGAACTGGGCCTGCAGGTCAGAGATAAAAGCTGGGCTCTGGCCTCAGCCTGAGTGGTCAGGACTCCTCAGCTCAGCTGCTCACAATGAGGCTCCCTGCTCAGCTCCTGGGGCTGCTGGTGCTCTGCCTCCCTGGTAAGGGCAGAGCGAGCTTAGGGGACCTGGGGGAGGGGAGCTCTGGGTGTCCTGCTGTCCAGGTGAGCTCAGAGCACAGAGAGAGGGGCAGGCTGGGCCTGCAGCATGGACAGGAGAGGGTGGGTCTGTGGGGTGGGGGGGATTCCAGAGGGAACAAGGACCCATGTTCTCTGGTGATGACTTTACACATAGATAGAGAGGGTGTGGGTGAGCCCTATGGGCTCCTTTGGGGCTGCTAATCTGGGATCATTTTTAAAATTCAGTGTTTTATACACAAATGAAAATGATAAAAATAATGTAAAAGTAATATATGGAAAAGGGAAAATTATGTAATGGCTTGTGGAGTTTGCACATGATCTCACACTTCTCCTGCATCATTTTAGGATCCGCTGGAGAGATAGTGATGACCCAGAGCCCGCTGTCTCTGTCCATCAGCCCTGGAGAGCCAGCCTCCATCTCCTGCAGGTCCAGTCAGAGCCTCCTGCACAGTGATGGGAAAACCTAGCTAACCTGGACTGTGCACAGGCCAGGCCGGGCTCCACGGCTCATGATTTATCAGGTTTCCAAGTGGGACTCTTGGGTCCCAGACAGGGTCAGTGGCACTGGGTCAGGGACAGACTTCACACTCACAATCAGCAGGGTAGACACTGAGGACGCTGGGGTTTATTACTGCCTGCAAGGTACAAAGCTTCCTCCACAGTGATACAGCTCTGAACAGAAACCTCCCTCGTGGAGGAGGTGCACCTGCGGTCTGGTGGGGCTCTGCACAGTGGCAGGCTCTCTGAGTCTTGCGAGAGGAAGAGGGGGAAGAAATCAGAGCAGCAAATTCAACCTGAAGCGTTTGCCCAGGATAGAAGCCAGAAGACAACAGCACTGCAGGACATGCGCCCTAGTGATGATGCTGACATGGAGACGCAGGCTGGAGCCGACTTCCTCACTGTTCTATGGGCGTGAAAAACTCTGCTTTATTATGAAATGGGATAAAAGCAATTTAAACACACAACGTGAATTTATCCTACAAAGATTAGTACTATGCGAATGACCTATAAGGCTGTTAATTCATGTTGTGTTTCCCTGTCATCCTGTCACCCTCCAGTGGGGAGACAGGAGCCATGCACTGTCCTCTCACTGCCTGTCACTCCTGCAGAGCCCCTCCCAGCTCAGAAGGGCAGAGGACAATGATGACATGTGGGCACCCATGGCTGGTCTACTGCCGCTGCACGGACGCAGGACTCAGTCCTCATTGACTCCGTGATTAGGAAAGATCCCAGAATGAAGAAGCTTTGGTCGGATCACATCTTTCTGATCAATGCCGGGAGGCAAAGGAGAACATCCAAGATGCAATTCTGCACCCTCACATCCTGGGAGAATGCACAGGATCCTCCTTGGGCGACTTCCAGGAACACAGCTATGGTGTGGGTGTGAGGGAAATTCTCAGAAAACTTCTCACAGCGGGATGGTTAAGACCAAGATAAAGCAAGAAATGCAATTGTTGAATCTGACAAGGTCAGTCAAATCCCCTCAGGATTTACCTGGAAACCCTGTACTGCAGTTTGTAGATCCTTTGTCAGAGAAAGCCTGAGAGAATGTTTTCTTTTTTTTTTTTTTTTTTTTTTTTTTTTTTTTTTTTTTTTTTTTTTTTTTTTTTTTTTTTTTTTTTTTTTTTTTTTTTTTTTTTTTTTTTTT
>PVKA01044156.1:0-16352 GCA_004027165.1 Ctenomys sociabilis | reverse complement strand
AGGAAGGAAGGAAGGAAGAAAGAAAGAAAGAAAGAAAGAAAGAAAGAAAGAAAGAAAGAAAGAAAGAAAGAAAGAAAGAAAGAGAAAGAAAGAACCTACAATCTTTGGATTGGTGTCATATGAAAAGGTACTTTAAAGACTTCTCCAAATGCAGTTTCTCTAACTGCAATAGAGCACCCATCTCTGACCAAAAAAGGAAAAAGGTGAGATAAATAAAGGACTGTTTTGTCATGAAAAAAAAAAATATACATATGTATGTACAAGGTATGATAGATATACATCTAATTTGTCTTAATTCAACCTTTTGAGAAGAAAGGTTTGTACTAATATTGTTTAGACAAGGTATTATGTCTGCATCTTGTCCTCTGAATACTATAAAGACAACAATATGAAATGTATTAATTATTATAAATGTCCTACTAACTTGTTTTGAAACTGTCTCATTGCAATTTTATCTTTTTTGAGAATGGAGTCCTGGGATTCTTTCTAAAAAGATTTTACTTTAACATGAGACCAATTGTTGAATTTTAGATTCATTTTAGTTTATTGATTTTTTCGTAGTTTCAGGATACCTTGGACTGAAGCATGACAAATTGACTTCTGCATCCCTCAGGTCAACTGTCTGACTCTGGAAAAATACGCCAGCCAGATGGACATTGAACCTGGCTTTGTGGCTGCCTCACACAGCCATGGGAGATATCCAAACAGATTTGCTCTGGGAGTGAAGACAGATACCTTATAGCATACCTATACCATCAAAGCATAAAGCACACAGAGGACATCTCTAATGCAAACAAAGCAGGCTCAAAAGCATGCACAAACTGGGTGGAGTCAGCAGAGAAAGGCTGTTGCTCTATTTTATTGTAGTTAGAGGTGGAGGGCCAGGTAAGGAGCCCTATGTGGTTATACCTCCAGCCATCCTTGTGGGCTTTCTCATATGTGCAAAGGAGGGAAAGACACAGGAGTGAGCTTAGAAGGTGTCATAGTCAATTATGAACAGTTGAGTTGGACTCTACTGCAAACATGCATTAGTTATTTGACCTGATGAATTAGAATTACAATGAATATCAGGTATTAAGGCATTTGTGAGTTTTGCTTTTCAATATGTACAATATTTAGCATCAGGATAGTGGTATTACATTCTCCATTTTATGTGTGATACTGTTACATGGGAGTTGGCATTACTAGCTCTTTTTATATTGGAGAAAACAGAAGTGAAATGATATTAAGATAGTTGCTCACTGTCATATAGCTCAGAGTGGTGCGTCAGGTGTAAAAATCCATGCAGTGTGACTACAGAGAGGCACTTCCAGTCACAGGCATATGCCAGCACTTTGCAAAGTTTACATATGAAATAATCATCTGGAGAGGGCCTGAGAGACAGCTCAGCACACTAAGCACCTGCTAATGCAAGTGCATGGATCAGGGTTTGATCCCCAGCACCTTGTGCCATGCCAGTTCCTTCCCCCAGGAGTACTGAGTTGGCCACTGAGACCAGTAGTGATGGTACATGCCTGTAATCCCAGTGCTGGGGAGGTTAAAACAGGAGGATCACTACAAGTCTGAGTTGTGTAGCCATACCCTATACCAAATACATATAAAAAGAAAAAGAAAAATTTGAAGAAAAAAGAAACATCTAGAGAACATGTTAAACTGCATATGGCCAGATAATCTATACTCCCAGAGTTTATGAATCAGTTGGTCTGAGGTGGAGTAGAAAACATTGTCTTTTCAGACTTAGGACATTTTTATCTGAGACAGTGCTTTCAAAACCTCTATTATAGACACATTTATCTGAATGTTTATCAGTGCATGTGATTCAGCCTCCCTCGTAGGGACATAGCCTCATTAAAATTTATACAACTGGCTCTAACACAACTAACTTTAGCATAGAAATTATCACACTGTAGAACTACTCACTCTAAATCTTTATTTTTCATTACTATTACTTTTTAAGTATTTGGTACAGGGTCTCATTACACAGCTTAGATTAGTCGTGATCCTCCTGCTTTCAGCCTCCCCAGAGCTGGGATTACAAGTGCACCATCACCCCAGACTCAGTCACTGGTTCAGCGCACCTGAGGGTGGGGCCAGCAAAGCTTTTGGTTACAGGGGACTGAACCCCAGTCCCTGAGCTTGCAGAAGCAGATGCTGAGTCTGCTGAGCTATCTAGCTGGCCTTCAAATCCTGAAAATGGTAAAACATGATAAACAAGAGCTTTGAAGTAGAAAGTCCCAGATTTCCTTTGTGATTGTCCTACCACAGAGCTATGAAGCTCTAAAAATGATGCTAATATTCTGACTTCTTCCACCACCTAAAAAATAGGGGGGTGTCTGTAACCAGCCATCGGACTGTTACAAAGATTACATGAGATTCCGTGCATAAGACACCTAGCAGGCATGTCAACCCTTCAGGATAGTATTAAAGATTATTTGTGGCTTACTTGGACTGTCCAGTTTGAGATTTAAATAACTTCGACATTCCGTAGCTTTCAACAGTAGACCAACTGTTGTAGAAATTAGACAAGTACTATCTTTGAATGTAAGTAAATTACTCTAGTTTTTAATATCTCTCTCTCTCTCTCTCTCTCTCTCTATATATATATATATATATATATATATATATATATATATATATATATATATATATATTCATGAAATCAAATATGTCTTTGCCATTACTTGGGAAAGCTGCATGAGCTGCTGCTACTGCTCCTTTTGTGCTCTAGCTCTTTCTGCCACCATGAAAGGTTGCTCCCTGCCTTGTGCCGCTCTGCCTTGGGGGCAGCTGAATATGGACTGAAACCTCCAATGACTGTGAGCTAAATAAACCTTTCCTTCCTTCATTTTGGGTGTCAGGTATTTGTCCAAGCAATGAGAGAAGAGTAACTGAGACAGTCTCCCTTCTTTCATTGTTGGTATTTTTCTCTTCTCAATTTCTTGTTTTCTTCTTCCAATTTTGCATGCATATACCTGGTAATATGAATAACTGATCGGAAGATGACATTGTACATTACAGCAAATATTGTGAAATTTGTACTACTTACAGTGAAATTCTGTATCACTTATAATTTGTTTTAATACTATTTTTTACCCTCTTTAAAAAATTAAAAATAACATAAAACACTTTTTAACAAGGAAACTGATTGACACCTGGTTAAAATAGTCAGAGGATTGTTAATATTTTCTATTTTTCTTTCAAGACTTCGGGCAATTTAGCAGACCTTAGGCGTTTTACTATATTGCCTTTCAGTTAGAATACATCCTAAACACTTTGTGCACTTTGTGTCCTCTGAATTTGTACTATACTGCCCTCTGGAGGACACAGCTCATCATAGCGCATGCACTATAATTCAGGGGAAAAAAAAGTGTCACATTTCAGACAGCCTGTGCTTTACCAGTGTGTGATAAGTGAGACCAATAATGCCAAAAACAAATTTAAAATATGATTTTTATAATATCAAAGCTGGAATTACTGAATGCATATGTGTAGATATTTATAACAAGTATTTTACCTTTAATTATATTTCTTTCTTGGTTAATCTTTAAATATATTTAAACTTTCCATACTTTGTGGTAATAGTTCTAACTCTGAATCCACCAGTATTTATCTCTTTCATTTTGGTCATATATAAAATTGTCCATGGGTTTTAGTTTTCAAATTCACTTACTCTAGAGTTTCACATGTACCCAAATGTTAGTCCTTTATAATATGCACGCTCTATATAAAAAATACACAATGTATTTTTGATTAGGTGTTTATTAGGTTATAATTAGATGTTGATTAGGTTAAAGATGGGAAGATATTTTAAACAGATCTAAATGACTTCATATATCTCTTGTACTTTGAAAATTATTTTTCAAGTATGTGTAACAAAAACACATTCGAGTTGAATTTCACAAGATAAAATTTTCAAAAACATATGTGGTGATGACATCAGCACTTTGGATAGCCTACAATAGTAGCTGTATTTTATTTGGCTTGCAAGAACTGAGCATGAGAAAGGAGTGATGGATTAAATAGTGGTCAACTTGTAACACGCAGCTGAACTGAATCCATGTGGTTCTGGGTGTACAAGGTTCACCTGAGAATTTCAGCAAGGTCACACAAAGAAGTGGAGGAAAAGCTGAAGGACTGTGGATTCTCATGGACAAGCTTATTGTGCTGGCTGTCATGATAGGAACTTGGTTCTAATCCTCAGAGCGGCCCAGGTCTTTGCATCTGTTGAAGGTGGCTGTGATTCACTTTGGAGGAGCTCTGGTATTTTCTGAATGTCACTTTTTGGCTCCAGTGCAGATCCCTCAGCCTGTGGCCCAGATCCTTCGTTCCACTGGCACAGACCTTCCGGCCTTTCGGCCTTCCCAGTGGAAGGCCTTGATGCAGACTCGCATGAGGGAAGGCCTCCAGCTGGACTCATGGGCAACATTGCCATTGGTGCTAGGTCTTCAGATGGACTCTGCAGGACTTTGCTACAGGACCCAGGCCCTCACCTGGATTCTTTGAGCCTCTACTGAGTGTACTGATCTCCCACACTCTTTGTGTTGATTCTTTAGGTATTATAAAATAATCCTATAAATTATGCATCCGGTTTTAAATATATTCCATTATAAACCCTGACTACACCAAAAACGCTACTTTGTGCTTTTCTCTTGTACTTCAGATTAGACCCTCAAGAGCTCTTTGGTCAAGAGCTGTAGGCTGACATAAATTTTTAGCAAAGGAAGAATAAGACTTAATATAGTAACAGACAGCATTTGTTCTGTTTTCTTTTCCTATTGGTAGTTTTTCAAGCACAAAATTATAAATTATCCACATGCTGACCTAGACAAATTCAATTCTCCTTAAACCTTTCTGAGATCCATATCAGAATAAGTTTACTAAAAAGTGGCACTATAATGGTTAAGTGTTGCTTATCTCACAAAGTTTTAGCTGCTATCACTCTATAGCTATTCCAGATCATACTGTATCAAGACTTTAAAGCAAACCAGTAACATTTTAGCTATAATACACACATAGTTCAAGTGGCCAAATAATAGAAATAAATCAAAACATGAGAATTTCCAAATTACACTGCATTAAGTTGTTAACATCTAAGGAAAAAAAAAACTGAAATTGGAAAAGGAAATGTTACTGTTTGGGGTAGTATTTATTTTACTGTAGAAGCAATATTGCAAATATCCATTAATGTCTATATCAACAACTTGAGAAAGAATCAAGTTGGTTAAAATTTCTTTGTTCACGTAATAAACATTTGTTGATGCAGTGCCAACCATCCACACATGCTGTTCCATTTTTAGCATAAAGCAGAAATACAATAAGCTATGCTTTTCATGTGTGACTATTTATCTCTGTTTATTGCTACTCTTTTCTTTTTAATCATTATCCACCTGAAATGTGTATCAGCATTTCAATGGAAAAATAGCCTTCTGTAAGCCAGTCTCAGGTGCAAGACAATATTATAGTTAACAAGGTTTATGTATTTATTATACAATTATTGTTTACTTGGCAAACCATTGGAATATATTTACATTTTTCCTTCTAATTATAAACAACTTATGTATTTACCTAGAATTTTCAGTTTTATTTTAATTAAAACTATCCAAAATGTGTTTTAAGCTTTGTGTGAAAAGCTCAGTGAAAAATTAGGTGATTAAAAGGACATAAAAGGAGAACAGACATAGGTTACAGATATCAGAATTAATATGGCACTGATGCCAAGATTGCAGACATTAAAAGATAAGAATTTCATATTCTGAGAGCAATGGGCTATGAGCATAGGCCAGCAAACATAGCACTCATACATGTATGCCCAAAGTACATCAGCAATTACCCACAAGGACAGTCCTGGTGAGTAGAATAAAACAAGAGTCCACTAAAGACTATTCTTGGAGAACAGTTAAAGGGGCTTGAACTAAATAACTTATATTGGCCACCAAAACCAGGTGTGGTGGTGCACACCTATAATCCCATCAATGGGGAGGCTGAAAACAGGAGGATCACTAGGAGTCTGAGCTGTGTAATGAGACCCTGTACCAAATACATAAAAAATAAATAAATAATTGTGTATACCTGGCATGTAGCTTTTAGGTAAATGCAGTCAATGCCTGACTATGGGTCTGACTGATATTCAAAGTCTTACTGTGAACAACAACTAAAAGAAATTATCTCAACTAATGCTGGCATATTTTTTGTCAAAACTAGAGGTTTTAGTTTAAAATCAACCAAAGAAATCTGTACTGAAATTAAAAAAAGTGGCAATAATTATAGCAAAATAGCATACTGCATTATCTCTACTATTTAAAGTTAGTGATGTTCACTATAAAATTCAAATTGCCTCAATATTTGAAGATGAATAAAAGCAATGAATGGTTGTTTAAGTGAGAGATTGATCTGTCTCATTTGGCACAAAATTGAACCAAAAGTATTTTTTTTGTTTTATTTATTTTAAAATTGAGTTTATTAGATATTTATCTAATCTATCTATCTATCTACCTATCTATCTATCTATCTATCTATCATCTATCTATCATACTCATCATAGGGAATTTGTTCACGTACATGATATATTTTTATTCCTTTTCCTTCCTCCCAGTCTTCTGTCCTCCCTTCATTCCCTCTTCCCCTCATTATTTACAAAGCACTTGTTTCCATTTTATGCTTTTTTATTCATTTTAATGAGAAAAAAGATAAAATAACAATGAAATAGTTTCAAAATAGGTTAGTATGACAGTTACTATAATCAATACATTGCATATTGTTGTCTTCCTAGTAGTTATTCAGAGGACAAGATGCAGACATGATATCTTATCTAAACAATATTAGTACAAACCTTGCTTCTCAATGAACTAAGAGAGAGTAGCTCTATGTCTATCCTAGTTACATTTTCACACACACACACACACAAAATCAACCAACAAATAAAAATTAGTCCTTTATTTATATCCCCCCGTGTTTGTTTTATTTTGTCAGAGATGGGTGTTCCATTGCAGTTAGAGAAACTGTGTTTGGAGTAGACTTTAAAAGACTTTTTCATACTTGATGCCAGACCAAAGATTGTAGGTACTGAATTCAGCAAAATAACCCAATATAGCCCAATCGTCCATAATAGTAGTGGGTTCTCAGCACAAATAGAAATTCTCTGAAGTTGTTGACATGAGCCTTTTACAGCTCAGCATATTAATGTAGTTTTACTTTTACGGCAGGTGGCTACACTTGTCTGCTGGATGGTTAAGAGCAAGTTAAAGAAAGATCTATATAACTCAAAATGTAACTTTTGCTATCTGAAAAATCAAATCCCCTCAATATTTACCCTTGAACCATGTAGAGCACCTTGTGGGTCTTTTGTCAATGTCAGCCATGTGCATAAGTTATGACCATTGCTTGACCAATTTGCGCTCTGTGAAAGCCTGAGAGAATTTTGCTCTCCAGGTGACTCTCCTGAGGCACACTATGCATCATCGATCACTTTCCTCTGTGGCTTCAGAGTCTCCTTGATCAGAAAATTTGGGATACCACTGAGATACAGGATGTCACAGCAGAGGTTCTCATATCTCCTGAATACACACTGACCTTGAAGAGCTAGGGCCAAAATATTCACTACGATTTTAACCCCTCTATTTCTCTAATTTTTGGTCTGTAAACTTTAGTTGCTTAACATCCAGAAGAGAGGCTTAATGATGTTATTGCCCTGCAACAGTCAGTTGGGCTTAACATCACTATCTGTCTGAATATCAATCTTAGACAAAACATGGAACTGCTATTTTCCAACAACCATAGATATTCTAAACTTTATATCTCTACAAAATATGAAAAAATTACATATTTTTACACAGAAGTTTATAAATCAAGCCATATACAACATTGAAGCAGGACAGTGCTATGACATTTTTTTTCTTGTCTCTTGTTTTCTTTTATTACCTTTTTAAACATTGTTCTGTTTTCTTTCACCTTCTTTCCTGTGCACTGCTACCCCAGTTTCTCTTTCCTTTTGAACAATTTCTTCTCATTTCACAGTATCTATAGTAAATTTTCATCCTTATTTGCACTTTCAGCTTTTCACCTGAGGAAGACAAGGTGATATTTTCCATGTAGTCTGACTTGTTTCACTTAATGTATAGTCTTAGGTTGCAACCATTTACCTAGAAATGTCTTGAGTTTTACTCCATTTTGTGAAAGAGCACATTTTCTTTATCTATAAGTCTTATGTTCACTGAATCAGACTGTATAAATCCATTTATTTATTTATTTTGTATTTAGAAAGTGTCTAAAGGGTGTTCAGGGTCTCACTACTAGATCAGACTAGCAGTGATCCATCTGTCTACAGCCTCACAAGAGCTGGGATGACAGGTGCATCTCACCACACCCAGTCTCAATTCTGGTCTCAGCTTTCCCTGGGGGCAGGACCAGCATGGCAGGCCCAGGAATGAATCCTGGGCCCTGAACCTGATTGCAGGCACTTTAATCTGTTGAGCTATTTGACTGGCCCACTAAATCAGTTTATTAAAAGTGATATTATTTCATTGTATTACATTGTTTTGCTGGTATATTTTAGCCTTTTTTTTAATACAGCTAGTTCTGAAAAATATTAATTACAAATCTGTTTCATCCAGTTCTGAGCTTTGAAATAAATATTTTAGTACGTTTGTGCAAATAATTTTATAACCAAATATAACCTTATCTATTTTATCTGTTAATCACCATAACCTGAATTAATCTGCCTATGTGTCTGGCTTATTAATTATTTCCTTATAGTCTCAGAAGAATTACAGCGTATTTCAGAGTATTATCCATATCTGTACTATATTGTCATTTTGTTTAAAATTTTAAGGAATGATTTTTTCCTTTCTGGGTTTAATTTTCAAAATAAAATTTAAAAATAAACTGTTTAATGCCACTTTACTGCCATAGAGTATTATTAATTTCCAAATGGGTATGGATGCATGAATGATTTCTCACATGCCGAATTTCCTGTCATAGAATTTGAACTCATTTTCTCCACCCTTCAATCTGTGGTTCGCTCATGATCCATAAAGACTGTAAGACACAAGTTTCCAGTCTAGTTGTACTTGTATACTTTAAAAATGTTCTTAGTGTCATGGCATTTGTTTTAGCCAGAATAGATTAACTTTGCCCTGTTTTTAACTACTGGTGTTACTCTTTAATGGCTGATTTGCATCTACTACTTTACTTTCATATATATATATATATATATATATATATGTGTGTGTGTGTGTGTGTGTGTGTGTGTGTAATTTTTATTTTATGTATTTGGTACCAGGTATTATTACACAGCTCAGACTCCTAGTGATCCTCCTGTCTCAGCCTCCCCAGCACTGGGATTTTAGGCCTATGCGACCATGCTCAGTCTCAGTGGCTGGCTCAGCTCTCCCAGAGGGCAGGGCTGGTGTGGCAGGTGGTACCAAGAATCAAACCCCAGGCCCTGTGCTTACCTAAGTAGGTACTTAGTCTGTTGAGCTGTATCACCAGCCTACCACTTTACTTTCTACACTTACTGTTTATTAACCCTGTAAAACAAGATTGCTACAAAAATATAAACACAGTACAAGCAAACTGTAGAAACATGATTTTTAAGCACTGCTCTGTACCTACTTATTAGATATTTATTTGTACAGGTAGGCAGCTGAAATGAAATTTCAACTCTGGTTCTTCATCTTTTTTTTTCTTTCTATTCAAGCACCTGAATAGCTCTGTAACACTAGTAATACCATTTATTTTCTTAAATATGAAATTTGATTAATTTAAGGCCAAAGTTATAAGAATAATCACAGACCAATCTTCAAATTGGAGAATGTAGTAATAAATTCAGGTGAATTTCCACATTCTTTTTTTTTAAATGTATTTGGTACAGGGTCTTACTGTGCAGCCTGTATGTGTACCACACCCAGTTTGTTAGCCATGGTGTCAGGGATCATACCCCGGTGCCTGCCCTTGCCTAAGCAGGCACTTAGTCTGCTGAGCTATCTCACAGCCTGAGGGTCTATATCCTAAATGAAACAGAAATACCCATCCATAAGGAGTAAATTACTTAATTTTAAGCAATTCACACCTCTCCAGTCTTCACATATGAGGCAACTTTGATTTTTGATCAATAGTTTTTCAAAAGTTTTTGACATTGTCAGTTTACAGAGCTACTGTACATCCATCACTCATAGAATTATCTGTCTCAGAAAGTAATGAGAGTCAGCACCTTCATTAACAGCCCTCAGAAGGAAGGATAACACACTGATATGTTTTTCTAAAGATTATCTACAGGTAGGGGTTTAGCAACCTCTAGTTAAAACAGGAAAATTATCTCAATTAACCTTGAAAGGCTAAAAGAATGGATTTAATTTTTTAAACTTTTACAGAAAAGAATACAAACTCAAATAAAACCTAAAATTTGGTATTCATCTAAGTATGGAATTAAGCAGTTAAGAAAATATACATAGACTGTTAACTATGACTATCTTAATAATAACAGAATTATATATATAATATATATATATATATATATATATATATATATATATATATATATATATATAATTCATTATGCAATGGACCCTAATTTAAATCTGATGTACAATTTTTGTTTTCTTTTTAATTAGAGAAACACTTAACAGTAAGTTTTCTCACATCCTGGAGTGGTAGGATATCTTAGAAGTTGAAAACTTGTCTAATTTAATTAACCTCAGGTTGTTCTTTTATCCTGATTAGCTATGTCTTAAAATCCAATTCTTAAAAGGACCTTTTCAAGGAATAGTGCTGGAAACTCGGATGCCAAGTACAAAGGAAGGAAATTAGACCTTTACTCAGGGTAAAAAATGACTCTAGGCAACTTGAAGACTAAGTGTAAAACTTGAAACTACAATACTCTTAAAAGAAAATTGAGAGACAAATGCATGGCAGAGTCAGCAAGGATGTCTTAGATATGATATCAAAAGCATAGGTAACATAAGAAGAAGCAAACAGATCTATATTCATAAAAATTGAAACACTTCAGTGCCACCAAAAGCATTACCACAGAACAGGAAAATATATTTGCAAATCTTATATTCAGATCCTGTAAGGGTATCCTGCAGTTCAACAACACCAAGAAGAACAGAAACAAATTTTAAATGGTGAAAACTTGAATAAATCTTTTTCCAAGGAAAACAAATGGCCACAGAACACATGAATGATGCTCAACATTATGAATCATTATGAAAATGGACTGAAGCCACAAGAAGGTGTGCGGCACACTGATCATACTAATGGGCATGAGAAACAAAAGTAAGAAGCACACGTAAGTATCTGGAGAAACTAGAACACTCACTTAGTATTTAGAGGAATTTAAAATTGGTACAACTCCTATGACAAACAAGAATGAAACACAGGGGCGGGGGAGACAGCTCAGTAGAATAAGCGCTTCCCTGGCAAGTGTGAGGGCCTGAGTCCAATCCCTCGTTCTCACAAAAAAAAAAAAGAAAGAAATTAAACATAGAATTACAAGACAATCCAGTAAATACTCTTCTGTGCTGCTATCCAAAATGATTAAAAGCAGAGATTCAGACCTATGTTCATAACAGCTTTATTTCCAATAGGCGAAGTATAAACAATCAAGATGTTTTATCAATAAATCACTAGAGAAGCAAAATGTAGTATACTATTATTGTGAAGATCAATATATGTGTCAATTTGAAGGCTGTGTTTAAATGAGTTTAACATTATGTTGGTGAATGTGAAATACCTGGGTTGCCCTGGTAATATATGCATAGAATAAGACTGATTTCTTACATACCACCAGCTGTCTTGGATCTCCTACTTACAGGCTTTGGATTGGCTCTAAATCTTTACCAGTCTCTACTTTAAAGCCACCAGCCCTCATTGCAGATTTTGGATTTCTACTCTGCACAATTATCTAAGCCAATACTTTATACAATATCTTTTTATAGGACTTATGAGATCGGTTTTATTTATCTGAAAGATGTTTACTAATGTACCAACAGTGGAATGCTGCTAAACTTTAAAAAGGAATAGTGTACCAAAGTATCCTAAAACATTAAGTTGTGAAACTTAATGTTTTAGTTGTGAAACTTAATATTTTAGAATACATTTTCCTAACATTGCAATGATCGAGATATAAAAGAAATATTGTAAGATTTAACTCGTAAAGGATTAAAAATTGTCATACATGTAAGAACATAAAGTAAAATCATGATTGACACTGGCTGAAAACAGGGGAAAATGGGTTATTATTGTTTAGTAGGCACAGACAAAGCTTCAGTATGAGATAAAGAAAAAGTTATGCAGATATATGGTGAGGTTAATTGTACAATAATGTGGATGTACTTCATAATACCATTGAATTATCCTCTTAGAAATGGTATAGTAAATGTTACATTCTGTGTTCTCTATCTTTTCACAAATTTTATCAAGTAAAAAAGAAAGGCACCAACTTTGTACTTAACTGAGCTGCAGATATATCTAAAGCAGCAATAACAATATAATATGATAGAATTTAGATTTGGAAGAGATCTGAGCAATCATATAATTTACTCTTATATTTGATAATCTAATACCTGTCCCTTTTCTTTCTCAACTCCTAAAGTCTCTGTTGAAATAGCACAGAGGTGGAAGGTCCTCCTTTACAGTGAGAATCTGTTCTTTTGTTGAAAGCATGCTAGTGAGCTGAGATCCTCAGATCTCAACCAAATCTGCCTCCCAGAATCCTTCATGCTTCATGCTTATTTCTAGCCTCTTGGACCGGTTCCTGATGAAGACAAAGGTGCTAAGTGGGAGTGAATGTAGCTATGTGGTATACATGATATCCAGTCTATAAATCCCTGGTTACTACATACCTGGGCATTACAATGCCTTTCTAGTAGCCTTGCACTCGGCTTCCTCTGACTTCGCATCTTTCTAAATTCCTGTCCTCCCCCTCTGACATGGTACACTGGCATACTTCTTGGCTATTGCATATTCCAGCCAACTCCTGCTTTTGTTTAGCCTAAAACTCTGCTTAGCAAAGTCTTACCCAGGATTTTCACGTTTCATCAAGAACTATATCTTCAATTTTTGCTCAGATGACTCCTTTTGCTGTCTTGACCTTCATATGGAAGATGATAATCTGCCTTTACTCCTTTGATCACTTTGTCCTTCCAATTCTCTTGCATTTTTGACAGTTCTTATTGATTTCTAAGCATTTATGAAATTATTTACCATACTATGCATGCCCTGCCTTCTACAACATCCCAGGGCAATGTGAATTTCAGGAAAACATGAAGTACTTCTTAGCAGAAATATGTCCCACAAAACTAATTTTCTTTATTGTTTATCAGACATTTAAATTCAATCTGGTGTTCTGATTTTTACTTGATTACTCACCATCAATGAGGCTCCAGTTAAGGTTCACAGTGATCCTTAACTGGGCCTTTCAAGTAGCTACCAAAGGATCTTTCACTCTTAAACCTCCACTTGACCTATTTCCTTCGGGCCTTCTCTCTCTGTCTCTGTTTATGTTTAATTTGTAATAGTTTCTATATAAACTATATGACTAGCATTCAGAATCAAGAACTGCCTTGATTTCAGGGCAAACAGAAAATCTGCTTATGAATGTTGATACCATCTAATAATCAAATACACAGTCTTCAACAAAACAAACACGCATAATCTGAAAAGAAACATGGAAGTATGAAACGTTCTTAAGAAAACAGTGTGCACTGCATGGGGACAGGCCTTATGGTGACTCTTTTATTTTAAAAAGAATAGGAAAAATAGTAAATAAGATATTAGAAATGATACACAGTTTCAAAAATATTTGTAGTACAGGTATCTATGTCCGACAGACAATAGACAACAAGACAATTTTTGGCAGTGTTTGTACGTGGGACTGAGTACCACACTGTGGCTGACAGATGACCTGAATCACTAAAAAGTAGGGCTTCTGCTAGTAGGATCTATGGAACACATCAGATTACAGGATATTTTTGTGGCATTGATAACTCATATTGCCTTTAACCTACTTCATATTCTTATGTTTTTCATAGATTCCACTGAATATCTTACTCAGCTTTTCCTTTCAAACTTTACCCTGGTGTTGATTTTAGGTGTTTTTATCTTAGTTTTCCTTGCCCCTTCCTTTTCCCGTGAATATCCCTGAATATTTCCCCTCCAAAAACTCAAAAGTGTAAATTTACAAAATGTAAGCCAGCCTATGACCATGTGTTTGGTGCTGTACATATGTTATCTCTTTCAATTCACACAGAACCATGAGACATAAGTCCTAGTATTTCTGGGTAGAGTCAATAGAATCAAATGACTTGTTTATGTGGGATTCAGTGAAGGCAAATGTTCTTGGTGGGATAAAGAACAAAAACTCACTTGGGCTGATCCTAGATGATGGGTTAAAATCCAGCCTTGGAAGAGCAATGGACATACTACCTCCAGGAATGAAATACCCTGAGATCCTCCTATGGTAGGGACCGCAAGACAAAGTTTAGATCTCATAGCAGCAGCTGCCAAGTCATCAGAGGGTTCATTTTTAGCAAGTTTTGAGTAAGACATTGACTCTAGGAATTGTTGAAATCCTCATAAGGATGAGACTAACCTAATATGTGTTACAAATATCTAGACTATCCACAATTAAAAAAAAAAATATAGGGCTGGGGAGAAGCTGCATGGTATAAGCACCTGCCTAACAAGTGCAAGGTCCTGCTGAATTCGATCCCTGTATCTTGTGCCGTGTGCATGGGAACTGATTGTGGTGGTGAACACCTGTAATCTCAGCACGAGGAGAGGCTGAGACAGGAGGATCAGTACCAGTCTGAGCTGCATAGCGAGACTATATATATATATATAATATATATATATATTATATATATTAGTATATTATATAATATATTACATATATTATAGAATATATATTCCATATATATACTATCTATATGTCTGTAGAATAGTGGATGACAATTTTTAAATATATAAATTTATCAGATACTTGTAGGAATTTAATTTCATTTTCTTTAATATATAGACTGAAATGTTATCATGGGCTTGTGTATAAGACAAGAAAGTACACAGTGCTCACATGATTTATCTAAAATTGCATCCATGTTGTTGCAAAAATTCTAGAGGGTGCATTCTGTCTCATCCCTTTTAACTATATTGGTGACATTGCTGCAGTTTGATTCTGAGTAGACACTAGTATTAATTTATATTATTCTATGGACAAATAGGACATCTATGTATCTTTCTACATAGCTACATCTATCATCTACATCTACAATCACCTATTTTGTTCTATGACTATGTGCGTGACAGGGCTGTGACATTTTTTTTCCTTGCAAATAAGCAGCATGCCATCTAGTGGTAGTTAACCGGAGATGCAGACAGAAGCCTACAGCTAGCATATTCAGAAAATTGTCTCAAATCAACAAACAAATATATGAAAAAATGCTCCACATCGCTAGCCATTCGTAAAATGCAAATAAAAACAACACTGAGATATCATCTCACTCCAGAAAGAATGGCTACCATAAGGAAATCAACCAACAACAAATGTTGGAGAGGTTGTGGGGAAAAGGGAACACTTCACTGCTGGTGAGAATGTAGACTGGTACAGCCATTGTGGAGGTCAGTGTGGAGACTCCTCAAAAGAGTAGGACTAGAAATCCCATTCAAGCTGGCTATCCCCCTACTGGGAATTTTCCCAAAGGATCTGGATACATTGTATCATAGAGATATATGTGTACCTATGTTTATAGCAGCGCAATGTATGATAGCAAAATCTTGGAAACAACCAAGATGTCCATCACATGAGGAATGGCTGAAAAAGATGTGGTATTTCTATATAATGGAGTATTACTCAACTATTAAGAATGATAAGTTTGAAGCATTTATACTGAAGTGGATGCCACTTGAACATATACTGATAAGTGAAATAAACCAGACACACATATGTAAATATCGTATAGTCTCCCTAGTATAACAAGCGAAAAGCAGAAATACAAAAGATAATGTACAACAAGTAAAATCAATTGAGTCAGATAAGGCAAAGTGAATGGCATATGCTGCAGGATACTAATCAGCTTTTCATCTGGATGGTTAACAACCTAATATTACAAGTCAGAGCTGGAGAAATAGAAGAGCCACAAGGCCAGCCAACATTTTGGCGCTAGCCTTTCAAGGTCAGCAAAGACTCAGGACATAGGAGAACCTGTACTGCAACATCATGAAACTCAGGTGAGCTCCAAATTTTCTGAACAAGGAGATTATGGAGCCACAGAGGAAAGAGACTGAAGTTCTAAAGTGTGCCTGGGGAGAGTCACATGAAGAGAAAACTTTCTCTCAAGCTCTCACAGAGAGCAAACTGG
>PVKA01044155.1:0-16353 GCA_004027165.1 Ctenomys sociabilis | reverse complement strand
AAAAGTAAACTATTTTCCAGTTATACAAATTGGGAATATTCTAATATCTCCAGATATAGCAGATAGGAAATAACAGAGAACATAGTTCAGTAGGCAAGAGAAGTTGCTATATAGTCCTGGATAAAGAATAAAGAGCTCTCAAAATGATAGTTATGCAGGATTATGTAAAATATATTAGATGAACCCATTTAAAAGGTCATTAAAGATTTCTATGAAACAGTATCAATATTATGTAGGTTTATATATATTTCTTCATGTACGTGTGTATGTGTGTGTGTGTGTTTTTAAAAGACAAGCAAGAAGTAATATAAAGTCAATGGAAAATGGAAATATACTTTTAAAAATTTCTAATATTAGAAAATATTATACCATATCTAAGCCTGGCATGTGAGTGAGACCACCCGGGGCCCAGGGAATCCTCATTGGACCCAGAGCCCTGGCCTGGCATTGCTCCCTACGGCAGAACTCCCTTCAAGGAGGCTAGAGGCAGGAGACACCCAGCTGATTCATGAGCAGGACGTCATGCCAGAGTGGCACAGAGGGATCAACTCCAAGGGCTGCAGCAGGAAGAAGAGGGTACAGCAGCCAGACACAAGCCACACCCACTTGGACCAGTTTGAAGTTGATAGATCCTGACTTGGTGCTAAGGTAATAACTCTATCTAAGCTCTACACCAAAGGTCAGAAGACAGTGATATACAAAATGACAAAGAGAAGGAGCAATGTGCATTCTCAGGCCCAGAGTCCACCCAGAACAAATGCATAGAAGAAATTGGAAATCACACACATGAAATCTCCGAAATTATAACATCAGATGTAAAGACACAACCGCAGAAAGGAACATTGCATATATTTTAAATGTACTAATGAATTAATTTTTTTTAATTGTGAAAGGTGTCTCTAATATCTCATTTTCTTTGCCCTAATATTACAAGCATGTAAGAAATGAAAGTTAAGGGCTAGCGAAATGGCTTAGCAGCATACAGCACTTACAAACACGCACAAGGGCTGGGAGTTAGATCCCTGAGCCTGTCCCCAGGGCGTGCTGATTTGCAAATGAGACTGGGTGTGATGGCGCATGCCTGTAATCCCAGCACCTGAGAGGCTGGAAACAGGTTGATCACTATGAGTGGGATCTAGTAGTGAGACCCTCAACACCCTGTAGACCCTTCCCTAAAAACCAAAAAATTAAAAGGAATAAACATATTGTCAAAGAAAAGCTACGAAGCTATTACAAAACTATCAGTAAGCTAGAAAGTATTTTTTAAAAACCATGGTGTACCAAAACTTTATGTACACAGTCAGATATATTTCAATATTATAAAATGTGGCAATGAATTATCACTTACTTTAAGTGCCAATAAGATTTAATTTATCGTTTAGTTGATTCACTTTGACAAGCAGCTTCTTATACTTCATCTCTTGTCATCTGGCAACAAAACATGCATATTTATAAATGCCTCCTTTTGCACAAAGATTTACTGTAACATTGTATTGTTAATCCTCATTCTTTATTTTTGATGTATTATGTAATAAAATCTTAGGTGATAAATAAAACTCATCATTGGCTAAGAGGAAAACAAAGTGTGCAGGATATTACCTTGAAGTCGTAGTAAACTGTATTTGCATAAATAAACAGTGCAAGAGTACAAAATGTGTGCTAAAAGTAAATGTTTATTTTGGATCATGTAGGTCAGGTTGTCTTTGCTAACATCATGATACCATACATCAAGTGCAGATATTTTTAAATTCAAGTCCAGTGATGAATGATATTTCTGTTATCTTTCTTTAAAAGACAAATTGAATTGTGCTAAATTAGCATAGCTTCAGCGTCTCTTCTTAGGTCAGTGCCAGGCCAGTGTCATATTTGCATAATTTTCTGTTCAATGTATGTTTACTTTTTATTTGATGTATTTTTTTAAAAACATTTTTATACTTTCCAACTGATACATAAGATATTTTTAGAAGAAAAAAGCTGCTCAGAAGAAAGAGCAACAGGCATGAGGGAAAAGAAAGAAAAAAGGAAGAGAAAATATATCTGTACACAAGATACCTAAGTTAACTGTACTAGTAATTTCTACTGGTCTACATAAAAGAACAGCTGTGCTCAACTTTTTGATGAATTTTACACGCTTATATCTTGTAATCTGAACAACTAATTTGAATACAACAATGTTCAATGTAACAATTGTTGAATTCACATCTTCATGTTTTATGAAATCCTATATTGTTTCTAATTTTTAATTTTTGTTTTTTTTAAATTAAAATTAAAAGAAACCATATACAGATATTATAACTTACACACACACATATATAATATATATAATATATATACAGTATATATATTATATACTGTAAAGTGATGATGTATGGTTTATTTAAGAGCTATTAAAATTTAACTGATTTTTTTGTATTTTAAGGAAGGGTCTACAGGGTATTCAGGTCTCACTACTAGATCTGATCCATAGTGACCTATCTGTTTACAGTCTCCCAAGAGCTGGGATTACATGCACGTGCCACTATGCCTAGGCTCATTTGCCATCTCAAAGCACCCCAGGAACGAGGCTGGCATTGCAGACCTGGGGATCAAATCCCTGCCCCATGTGCTGGCCTATTTGGCCAGTCCTTAACTGATTTTTTAAAATGTATTTAGTACAGGATTGCTCCAGATCTGCCCAAGCCCAGGCCCTGGGAGTGTGTGGGAGAGCTTCTGTGCTCTCCTGCACCTATTGGACCTCTCCAGACCAAGCTCAGGCCCACTGCAGAACAGAGACCTTTCGCCCTCCAGAGCCATCCCAAGCCCGTCCTGTGGTTGAGAGCTTTGGCTGTGATCTTGGAACCCATGCAGACCCTCCTAAGCCCAGGCCTGGTGAGTGTGTGGGAGAGCTTCTGCGCTCTCCTGCCCCTGTTCATGCCCCTCCAGAACAAGCCCAGGCATGGCTTACTGGCCTGGAGTGAAACTCTGCAGATGAAGTCCCTGCAGTGAGACTATTGGCAAAAACCCTGTAGCTCATATGGGAGCAGAACATCTTGCCAGAGGGCAGAACAGGTTCACTCCCAAAGGCTAATAGAAGAAAGAGCTGAGCAAGTAGCCAGACCCAAGTCACGCACAACTGCATGAACTCAAACTTAGCATATTAGCACTTGAATTTTAGTAGGTGCTAAGGTTACAACTGCACCAAAGCTCTACACCAAAAGCCAGTGGACAGTGCTATACAAAATGACAAAGAGAAGGAAGAAAATGCAGTCTTAGGCCACGAGCCCACCCAGAACAAGTGCAGAGGACATTAGCGCAGTGGAAATAGCATCTGAAGTAAAGAAACAACAACAGAAAGGTGTAAAGGAACAGAGATCAGAATTAATCCATAAAATAAAAAAAGATGAATCTATGTATTAATAGTGTGTGAAGTAAAGAAAAAAATAGCAACAGTGTATAGAAGAATTAAGATAAAAATTAATCTCTGAAATGAAAAAAGAAATCTCTGAATTAAGGGTGTCCAAAGTAAAGAATATAATACAGAAACGCATAAAGGAAACTAAATCAGAAATAAACTCAGAAGTAAAAGAATTAATAACTTCTTGTAAGAAGACACTGATAAAAAAAATTAGAGAATAGAAAAGTGACACTTTCCTTGAATGAGCAATACAGGAAACAAACAGATCGCATAAAGAGGAGTCAAAGAGATATAGAGATACTAAAAATTTCAAACACAAGCATGTAAAACTGTTTGAGTGAAAGTGAAGATAAAGTTGCAGATCTTGAAAATGCTGTTGCAGCTAGTGAAAAAGTAAGAAAAGATATCTTAAAAACAAGGATGTGTGCTTCCCTGTCAAATGCAAGGGCCTGAGTTCAATCCCTGGTTCCGCAAAAAAAAAAAAAAAAAAAAAAACAAGGATGTAAGAAAAAGTAATTCATCACCTGCAAGATGATGCAAAGATGAATAACATGAGACTACTGGCATCAATGAGAAAAAGGAGGCAATATAAATGATATAAAAAGAATATGGGCAGAAGTAATAGCAGAAAATTTCCCGAAGATGAGGAAACAATCTGACATTCAGGTAACTGAAGCATACAAAATGCCAAATAACTTCAACCCAACTAGAAATACACCAAGACATATAATAGACAAGATCTCAGAAATCCAGCAGAAGACCAATATACTGACAGCCACTGGACAAAATAAACAGATCACATTGAAAGGAAAACCCATCAGAATAATGGCCGATTTCTCCTTACAAATCAAGAAGGCAAGAAGAGTGGGAGCAGAGTATTTCAAGTCCTCTTTGAAAACAAATTCCAGCCCAGACTACTATATTTTGCAAAACTCTGCTTCAAGTTTGCTGTAGAAGTGAAATATTTTCATGACAAAGAACAACAAAAATTTCATAGTGACAAAACTATCCCTACAAAGACTACTAAACGATGTTCTACAGAGGTACCAAAATATTCAGAAATCCATGAACAAGAACAGAAGGTACCCACTAAACAAGAAAAACAATTAAACACAAGACAAAAAGGAGTAAACAACAGCAGGTAAATAACATGTCAAGTGTAAACCAATACATCTCAGTTATAACTATTAATATAAATGGACTTAATTCACAAAAAAGTATATATATAGACTGGCACAGTGGATAGGAAACAAAATCCAATAATATGCTGTATACAACAAACACATTTAACTCATAAAAGAATTCATAGGCTTCAAGCCAAAGGATGGAAAACAATACTACATGCCCCAGAATCTCAGAAAAAAAAACACAGGTAGCAATCCCTTTTTGGACAGTTTCAACCTTAGGCCAAGAAAGATAAAACAAAATATATTAGGGGAAAAATACAAGAGGAAGAGGTAACATTCATAAATGTATACAGACCAAACTCGGGAGCACCCAACTATATAAGACAAATCTTAATGGACATGAAAAATCTAGTATACAATACTATAGTCTTAACAGGAAAACATGACACCCCCTTATTCTAAAAAGATAGGTCAAGCAAACAAAAAATGTGCAAAGAAGTGGCAGAACTGAACCACACCTTGGAACAAACGGACTTAGTGGACATATACAGATTGTTCCATCCAATGGCAGGTGAAAATACATTTTTTTCAGCTGCACATGACAATGTATGGGTGCATAGGTCATGCTTAAGTATATGAAAGAAAATAGAAATTATCCCATACGTATTATCTGATCACATTGCAATGAAACTGGAAATAAACGAGACAAGAAAAGAGAAAAAACATAAATACATGGAAATTAAACAACACCCTACTCAGCAACTAATGGGTCAAAGATGAAATTAAAGAAGAAACTCAACATTATCTATAATTCAATGAAAATTCAAGCACAACTTATCAGAATTTATGGGATGTGATGAAAGCACTTCTCAAAGGAAATTTATAGCTATGAACTCATACATCATGAAAACAGAACTGGAACAAATAAATACCCTAGTGTTGCTCCTTCAACATCTATAAAAGGAAGAACAAAGCAAACCCAGGGCCCAAAGATGGGAAGAAATCATAAAGATTAGAGCATAAATTAATTCAATCGAGGTGAAGGAAACAGTTAAAAAAAATTAACGAATCAAAAAGCTGCTTCTTTGAAAGATTAAATAAAATTGATAAGCCCCAGCTAATCTCATCAAAAAGAGGAAGGAAAAAAGATGAATATAAGTAATAAGGAATTAAAAGGGTGAAATCACCACAGACCCAATAGAAATTCAGAAGATTTTCAGTAGCTACTTTGAGAGCCTTTACTCTCACAGAATAGATGTCACAGAAGAAATGGACAGATTCCTAGAATGGTATAAATTACCAAAACTGAAATAAGAAAATATAACAACTCTCAATAACCCAATAACAGCCAATAAAATATGAAATATAATAAAAAAAACTACCAACAAATGAAAGTCCAGGTCCTGCTGGATTGAAAGCTGAATTCTCTAAGAAATTTAGGGACAAGATAATCCCTATACTCCTTGAACTCTTCAATGAAATTGAAAGGGAAGCAATCCTATCAAAATCATTCCTGGACACAAGAATTATACTGATACCAAAACCACTGAAAGACACAAATAAAAAATAGAACTACAGGCCCATCTCTTTCATGGACATAGATGCAAAAATCCTCAATAAAATTTTGACAAATAGAATACATCAAATCATCAAGATTATACACCATGACCAGGTAGGATTCATCCAAAAGATGCAAGGATGGTTCGAAATACAAAAATTTACAAATGTAATTCACTATACCAATAGAGACAGATCTAAAAACCATATTATCATCTTAACTGATGCAGAAAAGCCTGTTGGTAAAACCAATGCTATTCATGTTCAAAGTCCTACAGAAAAGTGGAATAGATTGCCTCTACTTAAATCTGATAAAAGCCATCTATGGCCACACAACAGGTAATATAATTCTAAATTGGGGTAAACTATAATCTTTTACTCTCAGACCTCGTACAGACAAGGATGTCTTCTATCACACTTCATATTCAATATAGTTCTGTCACAACTTCCTAGAACCATTAGACAAGAAAGAGAAATAAAAAGAATTAGAATAGGTAAAGAAGAAGTTAAATTATCATTGTACATGACCCGATACTCCACCAAAGAGCTACGACAATTGATACACAAATTCAGTATTATAGCAGGATAAATACTAGTACCCAAAACTCAATAGTGTTGGTCTACACATACAACAAACACACTGAGAGGGAAATTAGAGAAACAATACCTTTTACAATAGCACTGAAGAAAATGAAATACCTTGGAATTAATCTAACCAAAGAACTCAAAGATCTTTTCCAGGAAAATTACAGTACTCAAAAAAAAAAAAAAGAGATCATACAATATTTCAGAAAATGGAAAGATATTCCCTGCTTGTGGATAGGAAGAACCAACACTGAAGATAGCCACACTCCCTAAATTGTTGTACAGATCTAATGCAATCCCTATCGAACTACCACCAAAATACCTAATAAACCTAGAGATATCATTCCTAAAATTTATCTGGACCATAAAAGACGTAGACTAGAAAGGCAATTCTCGGCAACTAAGACAAGGCAGGAGGCATTAGAATTCCTGACTTGAAATTATACTACAAAGCTACTGTGATAAAATCAGCATGGTACTGGCATCAAAGTAGACCTGAGGATCAAAGGAGTAGATTAGAAGATATAGAAGTCTCTAAGAACACACTCAGCCACCAGATCTTCAAAAAAGGGGCCAAACATGCTTAGTGGAAGAAGGATAGCCTTTAACAAATGGTGCTGGAAAAACTGGCTTTCTACATGAGGAAAACTAAAACTTCATCCATATTTATCACTGTGCACTAAACTAAAGTTAAAATGCATTAAAGATCTAAACATTGAAACAGAAACATTCAATCTCCTGAAAGCAAGAAAAGGAGGAGCTCTTGAAGACATATGGGTAGGCAAAGAGATCATGAACAAAAATGAAATAGCATGGGTAATAGTTAAAAGAATTAACAACTGGGACCTTCTCTTATTGAGAAACTTTTACACATCAAAAGAAATTATTAAAAAAGTGAAAAGACAACCATAAATTTTGAAAAAAATCTTAACTAATAAGCATTCAAACAAAGATCTGCTCTCTAGAATTTATAAAGATAAAAAAATTAGCTCCCCCAAATTTAAAGACCTCATCCAGAAATGGCCGTTAGAGATAAACACACACTTCTCAGAGGTCAAAATTAAAAGTAGTGAATAAATGTATGAAAAAAAAAATACTGCACATCACTAGCCATCCGTGAAATGAAAGTTAAAACAACACTGAGATACCATCTCACCCCAGGAAGAATGGCTATCATAAACAAATCAACTAACAGCAAATGTTCTAGAGGCTGTGGTGAAAAAGAAACACTTCTCCACTGCTGGTGGGAATGTAGCCTTGTGCAACCATTTTGGAAATCAGCGTGCAGACTCATTAAAAACCATGACTGGAAATCCCATTCAAGCCAGCTATCCCCATATAGCGAATTTTCCCAGAGGAATTGAAAACATCATGTCATAGTGATACATGTGTACCTATGGTTATAGCACCACAATTTGTGATAGCCAAATCCTGGAAACAACCAAGGTGCCTGTCAACTGAGGAACTGATGAAAAAGATGTGATATTTTTTTACTTAGCTATTAAAAAAATGATAAACTTGAAGTATTAATATTTAAGTGTATGATACTTGAAGATATATACCTATAAGTGAAATAAGATAGAGTCACGTGTGTAAATATCATATAGTCTCCCTACTAGAAGAAGTCAAAAGAAGAAATATGAATAGAAGTGTACAACACAATTAAAAGGAAATAGAGAGCTTGAGGATTAGACAATGAAGAGAGGTCAAGGAGAAAAATCAAGGAATCATGACAGGAGCAAAGCCATACATTTATATGCACTAGATGAGTAGGGCAGTTATCGTGAGAGCTATCATAGGTTGCTGAAACTCCAGTTACTTGGTATTCTCACCCCAACTAACTCTATATGCTGATAGCCATGAACTGAGTGACTGCACTGAAGATGGCAACGTGTAATAAGGGGGTTGTGCTCAGAATACCTGGCATTCTGGTTTTCTAAATACATATTACTAGTCATGACATAACAATTAGTGCCATACTGTCTCTCAATTAAATGTTTTCTTTTTAAAGGTAATAAATGAAAATAAGAGACAAGAAAAAAATGTCACAGGACTGTCCTACTACAATGATGAGTATATTTAGATTTCTAAATTTCTGTTAGTCTTTATTGATTTTTTAAAAATATTTTTTTCCATATTCTGTAGAGACTTAAAATTTGACATATCAATACTCGATGGAAAATACACGTTCTATCTTATGCCTAAGATGTTCGGTATTCAGATAGATATTGAGGTTTAACCCAACTGCATATCTTGTTGGGCAATAATAAGCTTCTCTTCTGGAGGGTTAGCAACCTAAGTTTGCAGACCAAAAATTAGAGAAAAAGAAGGGCTGCAAGGATAGCCCACATTTTGGCCCTAGGCTTTCAAAGTCAGTGAGGACTCAGGACATAGTTGAACCTGTACTGTAACAGTTGTGTCCTAGATTTTCTATACACAGAGATTATGGGGCTACAGAGGAATGTGATTGATGATATTGAGTGTGCCTAAATAGAGTCACATGGAGAGAAAAACATTGTCTTGGGCTTTTATGGAGAGCACATTGGTCAAGCAATGGCCATGTCTCATCCACATGGATGACACTGACAAAGGATCTACAAATGCGGTACAGGATTTCAGGAAAAATCGTGAGGGTATTTGACTGACATTGTCAGACACAAAAATTTGTATCCAGCAGAAAAGTTTAGAAATGAGGTATGAAAAGGGAACCCATGTTAATATGTTGAGCTGTGGAAGGCTCAAGTTAACAGATTTGGGCATTGCCAACCTGTGGATAACCCACTACTATTGTGGACTAGTGTACTACATTAAAATATTTTGCTGAACTCATGAACTTACATATTTGGATGAAAATGGAATACCCTTGTCTGACAAAACTAAACAAACAATAAAGGTGTACATGAAGGGCCATTTTGTATCTGTATATATAAAATAGTTATAATAGATATAGCTACTTTCTCTTTATTATATAAGTAAATTTGTACTAATAGTATGTGGACAGAATATCATGTCTGCATCTTGTGCTATGAATAACTACTACAAAAACAACAGTATGTAATGTGTTATTAGTATTACTATGATTTTGGCTTTAACTGGGGATTGAACTCAGGCCCTGAGGCTTGTCAGGGAAGCGCTTATTCCACTGAGCCATCTCCCTGACCCTGCAATGTATTGATTGTTGTAACTGTCCTCCTAACCTGTTTTTCAGCTGTTTCATTGCAATTTTTTCTCAATAAAATTAATAATAAATAAATGTATTTAGTACAGGGTCTACAGGGTATCACCACAGAGATTGGACTCACAGTGATCCTCCTGTTTTCAGCCTCCCAAGCACTGGGATTCCTTGCACACATCACCTGCCCATTCTGTCTCCATCTCAGTGCACCCCAGGGTGGGGTCTGGAATGGCACACCAGGGGCTGAATCCTGCTATCTGCATCTACCTAAGCAGATGCTTTAGTCCACTGAGCCTCTGGCCAGCCCATTCTAACTGATTTTAGTTGATTTACTTTGATCTTTCTCATCTTATTGTACTTCTTACACTTGATCATTCTCATTTAGTAACAAAACATGAATATCTATACGATATATAGACACATCATGATTATCAATATTGTGCATATTTGCAAATATATTGATGTGTTACACACTGTATGCAGTATTTTAACAAATACATGAGAGAGATAATTCAAAGAGATGGCAGAGAAATATAAAGAAGGGAGTTCAAATTAATTCCCCAAATTCCCTATTGTGTTGCTTTAGAAATATTATAATATATGTATGCTAATTTGCTTCATTTATGCCACTAATTTCTCCTAGTTCATAGAGAAGGAAGCCTAGTGCCGTACCTGTTTATTTTTTGTAAAAGACTTTATGTGTGACTTTTCCTCTAAGTAATATTTTGAACATTCTTTCATGATTATGATGCACAATATATTACCTATTACTGTTTCTAAATATTTTGTCATGAAAGTTGACTTATTTTACATAGAAGTAAATAGAGTACATTTACTATTTTCTTTACTAATATCTACCTGTATTACACTAAAATAAGAGAGTCTACAGGTGATAGCTCAGTAGAATAAGCACTTGCATGGCAAGCACAAAGCCCTGAGCTCAATACCAGGTACCAATAAATACATACATGCATACAAACATACATAAATAAATATGAAAAAAAAACAAAAGAAGATATTCTATCAAAAAGTATCACAAATCAAAACCATGCCACTATATTAAAAATCAATTGGCTAGTCCAGTGACTCGAACTACTTACCCTCCCCTAATCCATTTCAGAAACGAAATACAGTAAGTATTTTGCATGCACTATGCAATCAAGGTTACATGGTTGGAAACAGACTTCATATATGTACAACGTGTATATATCATAAAGGACTTTAAAAGAAATGTCTCACTTCCTTTAAAAACAAAATTCTTCAATTCTTTTTACAGCGCCTTAAAAAGTAACCAAGAGTTTGTACTTTGCAGACAGATCATTTTGCTTTTACTTTGCCCTTAGTTTGAAAAACTTCTGTAAATAAATTTAGGTCAACAGTAAATTCATACATACAAATGTACATGACACTCTGGTGGATATATGTATCTTTCTGCTCTTTGGTGAATATTAGAAGTGTCATATTTCTGACAAGTTGTCTTCTCTTACAATAATTTGGGAAATATATGAAACAACACAATGTAAACCAAAGTTAGATTTACTGAATGCAGTTCTTTCAGACTTACCACTGATTGACTCTTTTTCCATCATTTTTAATTGACGATTTCATTTATTATGTAGAATACTGATGTGGTGTGATATCAAACAATATATAGTGAATATAAATACATAAAAGATTGGAAGAGAGAATTTCTCTGTAGCTTTGCCTAGACTCTGCTTTTTTTTTTTTTTTTTTTTTTTGGCAGAACTGGAGATTGAACTCAGGCCCTTGTGCTTGCCAGGGAAGTGCTTATTCCACTGAGCTACTTATGTGGCCCCTGCTATTTTGCTTTAGATACTTAAACCAACACATATAATGTCCTACTGGTAAAATTAAAGGCATGCACAATGTCTCTTTAGTTACTTACCCTTATTTGTGATAGCTATAATAGACAAGTTTCTGTAAAGCCTGAATTAGCAAATATTGAACTTTTGGCCAAGTGGGAGCACAGCATCTGATCACAATGCTTTAGACAAATAAAATATCAATTATAAAGGTTAGTTTGCTTACTTCCTTGTGAAATAAACCAGTCTCATCAGCATTGAAAACCTGGTCTTCCATAGTTCCTTGGTAAATGTAAAATAAAATAATGACATTTATCTGTCATCATAATATTTTATCGAGTAATTTTCTTGCCCTAGTAACCTCCTCTGCTCCTTTTATTCATTCCTTTCTCCCTCCACCTAAAACTACGGAGACCATTGATCACTTTAATTTCTCCGTAAAGTTGCCTTTGCTAGAATATCATGTTAATGGTAATGCACATGATATATCCTTTTTTAGATTATCTTCTTTCACTAAGTAATGGGCATTTAAGATTACACCATGTCACTTTATTGAGTAAAGAATATTTCATTTTGTCACCTAATATCCACTGCATTCATTTATATGTGCAATTAGGAAGACACCTTGGTTTCTTTTAAGAGTTTGCAGTGAGGAAAATATTGCTTATCACTTTCATGTTTAGCTTTTTCTGCAACTATAAATTTTTAACTCAGTTAAATGAATACAATGAGAGCAATTATTTGGTCATATTACAAAAATAACTGCTCCTTCTTAAGGAAAATTCCAAATGCTCTCACAAAGTGGTTAGAGCACTTTACATTCACATCAGAGGTAAGTGACAATCACATTTCCTCAGTTGTTTCCTGGCATTCACTGTTGTCAGTGATTTATCATTTAGAATTTCACAACATTTCAGTCCCTTCAATTTTTAAAATATTCTTTAATAACATGCAGTCATCAGCTTTTATATCGTGAACCTATCTATTGGGGTAACCGCTTCATATCTCTGTCATAGTTTCAGGGTGTACCGGTGATGTGACTTCAGAACATTCCGGGCTGCCCACACTTGAAGGTTGGTCCATTTCTTCTGCATTTTTCTGAATGTACAAGAATGGAGGTCAAGGCCAATAGCTGCATAACTCTTACTTAAAGTTTAACTGATACTTGTATTCTTTTTACCATAAACTAACCACTACCTTGTTGGACTTTGATGGTCTCTGCCTTACTTCAGCACTGTATTTGAAGAATTTTAAAACAGAATAATAAAGAAGAGGACAAAAATTGTGAGTATTGTAGCACGCTAATAACTGCAAAGGAAAAGCATCTATAATATAATATTTGCACTAATAAGCTGAAATGGATATGTCAGGTTCCAGAGTTTATGCTGCTCTGGGAACGATTCTGCAAATGATTGGGAAAAGGCTAAGGATGCTGTCGTTCGCAGACTGTAATGAAGTTACAAATCCAGAAGTCACAAATAGTACTAATGGCATATGTTTAGGGTCCATTCTGTTGCAAAACTTCTATACAAAACATCGGAGTGAGTTAAGAGATATGTGCAAACAATATAGAATTTGGATATCAATCACTCAGGTCGAAAATATTGAACTCTTTTTCTCCCAGAGTTTCTCACACTTCCCTTCTTGCAGTCTTCTAAAACAATTGGCTTCAAAATTCAGTGCTCCAGAATCCTGAAAGATGGATCAAAATAGTAGAATTACAGAAAGTTTAGTTGTTTATGGATGTACATATCTCTATAGATGTATGATTTAGACATCGTTCACGTCTTTGTAGCATTTCACTGAAATATAAAAATCACTGAGGACTGTGTAATTGAAGTGAGAGATTTCATTTCCTAAATTCTTACATTTAGATAGAAGTACTTTTAGAGGAATCTTCTGTATTTAGTCAATTCTCCTATTTTATTTTATTTTGTATTATATTTGTGATCTAGAAATCACAGAAAATTTTCCAATAAACCAAGTACTACTACTTTACCAGAATGTTACATGTTTCTGTTTAAAAAAAAAGGAATGTTACAAAGTCCTAACATGATGTCATTACTAATAATAGTCATGCCTAGAACTTATCACTAAATATATTCAGTATACGTTTGTGTACTATTTTAAAGGACAGGATGCAGTTCCTTGAAAAAGAGTACCACACAAATATAAAAACATAAATAGCTGTAGAGTAATGAAATATATAAGATAAAATGATGGTTATTAATATATATAATCATTAACATCTAAATATATGCACCTTATTGTCAGTAACATAATAGGTCTCAAAATGAATTTCCTTGAGTTTAATATATTTCAGCACATAGAAACAAAAAATGAATTTCAGATAATTGTCATATACTCTCCTAATATGTTTTGCTTTTCTCTTTTATAAAGAAAGTCATAACCAGTAACTGACAGATTTATGTATTTATTTTTAACTAAATTTTAAGTATTCTGAACCAAGTGTGTACAATATAAGTGTCACATTCAGTGTGACAATTTGGAGCCATTTCGTTGTGTGTGGGTGCAATTTGAAGCAAATTTAATAAAGTTAGAATTTTCTTCCAAGTGCAGAATATTAGAAAATTGCTCTCAGTGCCCAGAAAGCAGATGGTGAAGGTGTTGACTGAAATTCCTATTTGTTGTTCAGGTGCTTCAATATGTCTGTAAAAACGAAACAAAGAAAATTGAGAGCTACATTATTTTGACAGATATTGATGCTATTGCAGCAAAATATTTATCAGAACAACAAAGGGATAATATTAAGTCTAAGTTCTAGGAATGTAATATGGATTCCAAATTATGTCTTGAGTTCTTACATTCATTTTCTTTATCATGTACTATACTAGTTTTCTATTTTTCTTGCCTTACTAATCTTACTGTACTGTTAATTTATTCATCAGTGTTATAATGTCATTTTTTAAATGTTACATTCATCTGCTCTCCACAAATAACCATGTATCGAGTGCAGTGGCCATTGTGTTTCAAAATTATAAAACAGTGATTAAGACAATTGATTCCTTGTCTTAAAAAATAGTATTTTAAGGGGCAGGGGAGGTGGCTCAGTGGAATAAGCACTTCCCTGGCAGGTGCAAAGGCCTGCGTTAAATTTCTAGTTCAGCCAAAAAAATTTATTTTAGTTTGATTTCTCATATAGAAGTTTTATACATAAGACTTTTCATTCTTATATTTTTGATACTTGAAATTTGTGCCAGATTAAATGCTTGCAAATGATATCAATTTTTAATAATTATTTCAATATTAAGCTTATAAAATCCCATTATAAATTAAAATGAAATTTCAAGCACCACCACATACGACTCTCTTTAAGAGAGATGGACAGAAATAATTCAAAAATTTCTAAAATAATAAAAACAAACTATTCTAAGTTGTAGTGCTGAGACTTATTTTTATTTAGAAAGTTAAGACTTAGAAAATGTGATTCAGTTTAGGTTGAATTCACATGCAAAACCTCAATATTCCATATATCTTGTGTGTGTATTATTGAAGGTAAGTCTTTGGCTTATAATTTGCAAACATTTTGGGTTGCAAATCAACGGGTAAAAATAAAAGCAAAATGAAAATATAAACTGATAAACATTTTAAGGGTATACTACTATTTAAAAACTTCCTTCCAGTAAGCTTCTGAGAGTCAGTTGTATTAGGATAAAAGTAATAGCTTTTTAAAACACACAAGTATATTAGTATATCATGACCTATGTGAAACACTACTTAATCGATGCACTCTCTTCAACTTTTAATTTAAACTATTACCTTTTAAGGTAGAAAACACATATCAAAGTAAGGGCTGGGGAGACATCTCAGTAAGATAAGCACCTGTCTGGCAAGTGCAGGGTCCTGATTTCAATCCTTGATACCACAAGAAACAAACAAACAAAAAAATCTAAATTATAATTTTATGCACAATCTATTTCAATTATTTAAGAATTACATGAACTGTAAATTGAATAATTCCTTATTTTCTAATTAGTTTTATTAGTTGGCCCTACAAACTCAATTTGCCATTTCTGTAAAACATTCTATAAATGCCTCGAAATGAAAATTGGCATTTGAGAGGTGGGTGACATAGCTCAGTTATCTAAAGCGCCTGCTTAGGCAAGCTTAGGCAGCCACAAGGGGCCTCCTGCCAGCCCAGCCCTCAGAGTGGGCTGAGCCAGACAAAAAAAAAATTAAATTAAAAAAATAAAGAAAATTGGCATTCAGGGCTGGCCTGATGGCTTAGCGGACTAAAGCACCTGCTTAGGCAGAGCATAGAGGCCAGGGTTTGATCTCCAGCATGGTGCGCCAGCCCCTACCCCTAGAGAAAAACTGAGATGGCAATTGAAACTAGGAATGGTGGGATCCAACTGTAAATCCAGTACTTGGGAGGCTGAAAACAGAAGAATCACTAGGAGTCTGAGCTACACAGTGAGACCATGTACACCCTGCAGATGCCACAAAAAAGGAAAAGAAAGCAGGCATTTGAACCTAAGCTTCCAGTTTCAAATAATTATGAGTGGAGGAGACAATCATATGTACTAAATGATCACCCTATTTTATGAGTCTTTAAATACCAGTTCAAATAAAAAATATATAACTAAGCAGATAATCGTTGCAGAAAATGGCAGCACGTATCTGTAATCCCTGCACTAGGGAGCCTGAGTCAGGAGGATCACAGAAAGTTCT
>PVKA01044154.1:0-16354 GCA_004027165.1 Ctenomys sociabilis | reverse complement strand
TAGGTAAATAATTATTGAATTTTTGATATAATTTCAGCTATAAAAAAACCTGTAAATATACTATCATGTATGCACCTTGTACAGTACCAAAACGTTATGAAAACAGTTTGCTATGTATTAATTCATCGACTCTGTATGGTTAAGGTGTTTTGAAACTGTCTGATTGACATTTGTATTTTAATAAAATAAAAATAAATGGAAAATAAATAAATAAATAAATAAATAAATTTCTCTTCTCAACCTACCTTGTCTGTCATATATGCCCAGAGTAGCACCAGCTGACTGAGATGCAACCTTCTCACAATCTTCTCCAGTTTTGGGTCCAGTCATTCTCTTGTCATTTCCATCCTGACCTTGCATAGAGATATGCATTTCTGCAATGATTAATGAGGTAAATTTAATTTGTATTTCAGAAGTGTTAATGATGTTGAAAATTGTTTCATGTTTATATTATTGTAGGCATCTTTTTCAGTGAAATGCCTTCTCTTGGCTTTTGTTCATTCTGTGATTGGATTTTAGTTTAATGATTGAATTTTGAAAGTGCTTTGTGTATCTCTCATATGGCAGACATGTGGTTGCCAAATACTTTATTTTGCTTTGTAGCTTGAATTTTCATTTTCACAGAAGACAGTTTTTAATTCTGTTGAATACAAACTACCATCCTATGTATGGATCATACTTTTGGTGTCACAGTTAAGAACTTTAAGCCTACCGTTAGACCCTAATAAGTGTGTCTTGGGCCCAGGGAGATAGCTCAGTAGAATAAACACTTGCCTGGCAAGTATATGGTCCTGAGTTCAATCCCTGGTACTGAAAAAAAAAAAAAACTAGGGAGTGTGTGTTATTATATTTCCAAAATTTTACAGCTATATATTTTTTACTTTTAAGCCTATAATCCATCCATTTTATTTTAAAGAGAAAAACCTGTAATACAGAAGTTTCAGATAATATTTTATCTTAAATATAAAAAGTTAATATTTTAACATTTTAAATTAGTGTTTGTAGGTGGCATAAGACATTGTCTCCTATTAATATATTTATAAAAAGACTTACCTGTGGTCTTTGTTCCTGGTTCCTTTCACATGGGAGCCTGGGAAGAACATTTCGGCTCTCTGCATGATCTTTATTAACCTCCCCAGCCACAGCAGAGTGACAAAAAGGAGATGGAACAAATTAAAGTCTTAACTCTTTCTTTCCATAGAGCAGCAGAAATGCACAGTACAGTTGTTCAAACCATCCAGGTTACACATATAGATAAATGTCTTTACCCAATTCCTCTCCTGTCTTCCTCAGATCAGTAACTGTTTCCTTTTAAATTGGTTCATTCCTGTTGACCATTGTGTTTTGTACCCTTCAGATTCCGTTTTTCCCTTTCAGGTTCTCACACTAAGGAGAAAATATGATGTGTGTACATGTGGGTCTGATTTATTTCACTTAAGAATATGTTCTCTACTTACATCCATTTGCTGATGACAGACTCAAACTTTTCCTGTTTTTTAGCTGAATAATACTCCATTGCATAATACATCTTCCTTATCCATTTCTTCTGGTTATGGGCACCTGGGCTGTTTCTAGGATTTAACTACAACAAATTATGCTGCTATAAACATATATCACGTCAGGAAAATACACCCAGGAGGTGAATAGCTGTCTTGAATGGGATCTCCAATCCTACTTTTTGAAAGAATCTCCACACTAATTTCCATAGTGGGTATACCAGTCTGCACTCCCACCAACACTACAAAAGGGTTTCTTTTCTCCACAGCCTCTCCAGTGTTTGTTATTGAAATTAGCCAATCTTTTCGGGGTGACATGGGACCTCAGTGTTGTTTTAATTTGCATTCCTCAAATGAACAATAATGGTTAACATTTTTTCATACATTTACTTGCAATTTGTATTTCTTCATCTGAGAAGTATATATTCATCTCAGATTTTTGGATTGGGTCTTTGAATTTGGGAGGACTGATTTTGTTTAATTCGTTATATGTTCTAGATAGAAGGTATTTGTCAGAGGACAATGGGCTACAATTTTTTCCCAGTTTGTGATTTTTCCTTTTACTCTGTTAGAGATTTGCTTTGAAGTGCAGAAACTTTTCAAAGAGATGAAATCCTCATTGTTGATTCTTTGAAGTATTTCCCTGAAGTTTTGTTTTGGTTCATGAACTCTCTACCTACCCCTATGTCTTTAAGATTTCTACCTATATTTTCCTCCAGAAGATTTAGTGTTTTTATTTTAATAATTAAATCTTTGATTCATTTTAGCTGTAGCTTTGGGCACAGTTATAGGCATGGGTCTAGTTTTATCGTTTGGCCTGTGGAAAGCCAACTTTTCTAGCACTATTTTTAGAGAGGCTATCTTTTTTTCCAGTGAGAACTTCTTGACTCTTTATCAAATATAAGATGCGTCAGTGTGTTTCTATTAGTGTCTGCATCTTCTAAACAGTTCCATCAATTCTCAGGTCTGTCTCTACACCAGTGCCACGCTGATTTTATCATTAGCTTTATAGTATAATTTCAGATCAGGGATTGTGATATTTCCTGCCTTTCCTTTCCTTTGCAGGATTACTTGTGACAGCCTGGGTCTCTTCTGGTTCCAAATGAATTTGAGTAATGTTTTCTCTAGTTCTTTCAGGTATACTAATGGTATTTTAATCAGGACTGCATTGAATATGCATAGGAATTTTGGGAACATGACCATTTTCACAACGTTGTTTCTTCATTCTAGGAGCATAAAGTGTTTTTTTTCATTTTCACAAATCCTTTTCAATCTATTTTTTTCAGAGTGTGGTAATTTTTACTATATAAACCTTTTATGTCCTTCATGAGCCTGATTCATAAGTATTTCTTTTCTGTGATGCTATTGTTAAAGGCATGGTTTCACTAATTTCTCTCTCGGTATGTTTCATTCTTTGTGTACAAAAACGCTACTGAAGGCTGGACAGATAGCTCTGTGGATTAAAGTGCCTGCTTAGGCAGATGCAAGGACAGGGTTTTGATCCCTGGTGTGCTGTGCAAACCCCTCCTCCAGGGCAGGCAGAGATTATGATTGAGACTGGCTGTAATGATACAGGCCTATAATCCCAATGCTTGGGAGCCTGAAAGTAGGAGGATCACTATGAGTCCAATCTGTGTAGTGAGACCCTGTAGAACCTGTACTAAATACATAAAAAAATATATGTGCTACTGATTTTTGAGTGTGGCCTTTGTATCCTGTTACATTGATGAATTTGGTGATTAAATTTGCAAATCTTGTTGGAGTTTTGGGGTCTTCTGTGCAGAGCATCATGTCATCTGCAAATAATGATAATTTCATTTCTTCTTGTCCCATTCCTTATTCATTTTGTTTTTCTCTCTTGTCTCATTGGTCAGACTCATGTTTCCAGAACCACTCTCAATAGGAGTGGAGACAGTGGATGTCCTTGTCTTGTTCCTGATTTTAAAGTGAAGGCCTTCAGGTTTTACCCATTTAGTATGATGTTGGTCATTGTTTTCCCATAGATGGCTTCTATCAGGTATAGACCATCTATTCCAATTTTGTGTAGGATTTTTAACATGAATGAGTGTTGGATCTTGTTAAAAGCTTTTTCTGAATCTATTGAGATGATCATGTGGCTTTTGTTCTTGGATCTATTGATGTGCTGTATTACATTTATGGTTTTGTGTACGTTGTGCTGTCCCTACATTCCTGGAATGAATCCCATTTGATCATGATGTATAATCTTCTTGATGATTTGGTGCATTTTGTTTGCTAGTATTTTATTGGGGATATTTTTGTATCTATATTTATTAGAGAGATTTGCCTGTAGTTCTCTTTTTTTGATTGGCTCTTTCTCTGGTTTTGGAATCAGAGTAATCTTTCCTCGAGGGATGAGTTCATGAGAATTGTTTCCCTTTCAATTTCATTGAAGAGTTTCAGAAAAGTTGGAATTAAATCTTCTCTAATTCTGCTGTGAATCCATTGGGACCTGGGATTTTCTTTGTTGGTCAGATTTTCTATTACATTTTCAATATCATATCTCACTAATTTTTATTCAGTGTTTGAATATCTACTTGACTCAGATTTGGCATTTTACATGTATCTAGGAAACTGTCCATTTCCTCTGCATTTTCCATTCTGTAAGATTAAAGATTTTGGCAGTAGCTATTAAGGATCTTTCTCTAAGGTCTGTTGTGATTACACCCTTTTCGTTATTTATTGGGTGATTTTGGATTTTTTTATTTCCTTTTTTGATGAGGTTAGCTATGGGGTTATCAATTTTGTTTGTTCTTTCAAGAGCCAACTATTTGGTTCATTTATTCTTTGTATTGTTTTCTTCGTCTCCAATGCATTAATTTCTGCTGCAATCTTTATAATTTCTTTCCTTCTTTGGCTTTAGGATTGATTTGCTCCTCTTTTTTGAGGAGACAGAGGTGCAGCATAAGATCATTTTTTTGGGCTTATTCTGTTTTCCTAATGTGTGAATTTGTTGGTATAAAATTTCCTCTTAAGACAACTTCCATTGTATCCCACAGGTATCAATAAGTTGTATCTGCATTTTTGGCTGATATTTTTAATTTCTTCTTTAATTTAATGTGCGACATACTCATTGTTAAGGAGATTGCTATTTAATTTCTCTGTGTTTATGGTGTTCCTGTAGTTTCCTTTGCCAATTTCCAGTTTTATTGCACTGTGGTCAGATACTCTGCATGGGATACTTTCAATTGCTTGCATTTACTTAAGAGTGCTCTGTGTGCTAGTATATGTCCTATTTTGAAGAATATCCCTTGTACAGCTGAGAAGAATGTGTAATCTGTTGTTTCTGGGTGAAAGACTCTATGAAGGTCTACCAAGCCTGACTGTGTTTTCCCAATCAGGAGACTTTAGTGGTGTTCTGGTTTCCTACTTGGTCTTTTATTATTGTATTGGAGTTCCTGATTTATCCTTCTCTTATATCTTGTGATCATCTCATTAATTTGTTTTCTGTTTAACTTGACCTAAGACAGTAACTAGTGCTTTCACTGAAAGCCAAATATGCAACAACAGGGACTATGAATAATTTAAAAGTAAACAGTTTATAATGGTTAAAATATTAGGTTTCTTTCCTTAAAGTTCTAGTTTTAAGCTGCAGTATTGTTAAGAAGAATAAAGTTCTGCAGCATAAATTGTATTACAACCAGAAGGAATTGTAGTTTGTATTACCAACTTGAGAGATAAGAGATAATGAAAGATTAAACAAAAAAAAACAGTTCAAATGGGGAAACAAAATGTTCAAACCTTGACATCCCCTTTAATTTAACCTTTGCTCTTTTCTAACACAAATAGTACATTATTATGTTCAGATAAATCTCCCTTGGTGGGATCAACTATTGCTTCAATACTTTAAAAATGTAAAAAAAAATTCATGAATACATTTTCCTACTCAGAATGTGTACAATATAATTGCAAAAGAACAATATGCAAGGGAAACTGTCATGGTAATAATGGCAAATTATTCATTTGAAATACCAATTACTGAATGATACTCAAATTTTCAAGAGAAAGTAAAAATCCCACAAGCCTGTTAATGTGTTAGTCCAACCTCTAGGAATTTAAAGTAAATAAGCACAAATCAGTGAGAATCCAGGACAAAGGATGGGTTCAGAGCATAAAACAGAATCCTGCAGCATAACCAGAAATGAAGTGATTCCTTTATAGGCAAATTCCCTTTAGCAAAGGGAGGCCTGATTAAAGAGTTTCCCAAGTTCAAAGGCAGGCAGAGAGATGAGCTCACCCTGTAGATATGGATTACTCATTAGAACTGTCACCATATTTGCTTGGAAGCAATAGGCTAATGTGGAAAACCTCAACTGCATCTTGCACAGTGGCTGTTTGTTATATTTTCTTGGTAGACAAGTGTTTTTGAATTCATTTTGCTTTACAATAAGGTTTTCCTTAAATGTCATTTTAGAGAATTTTTAAAAAATTTTCTAAAGTGTCAGAAAAAACAAAAATGATTTTTAATTCTTGAAATCCTATGCCCTTTTTTTTGTGTCGGGAATCAAACTCAGGGTCTTCCACTTGCCAGGCAGGCACTTGGGCTACTGACTTACTCCCCTTACACCTTACCCCTGATTTCTAATTCTTTTTTTTTTTTTTCAAGAACCAGAGATTGAACTCAGACACTTGCACTTGCCAGAGAAGTGCTTATTCCATCTCGCCTGTCCCATCTAATTCTTATAAAATGTATTTCAGTTCATTGTCATGTCTTTACATCTGTTACATCATTCCTAGTGTGTCAGGTAGTCAAGGATGCTAAAGAGAAGATGATGTATTTATTGAGTATGTAGTACCTATTAGGTAACCTAATTTATGCCTTCCTATCCTAATTTCAAATTTTTGATTCATTGATGAAAACATAGACAGGCTAAGTAGCTGCTCCAGATTAATCTGGACTGAATCTAAATCACTGAATCACAGCGAATTTCTGTGTCTATGAGACTTTTCTGTTCCGTCATTTCCTGGTCTACATAATAGGAAAATAATGCCATGTGCAAATAACAAAAAATCTGTATCTATGTTTTACTGAGCTTCCACTCCAAGAAGGATTTTGCCTTTAAGTGAAAATCTGTAAGAAACTGTTTCTATAACACCAAGAGAACAGCTTTTCTGGGAAATTCAAGTTTGTGATGTTGCACAAAGCACACAAGACTCCCTTGTCACAGGTGAGAGCAGCACTAAGCTAGCCAGGCCATCTGGGTTTGTGCTGAGACCACAGTGAGAGGAGCCTCCTGCTTCACCTTTGCCATTGACCCTGCTCAAGAAAGTGTCCAAGTCACGGGCTTTTTCTCAGTACCAGTGTCCTCCTTCACAAAGCCTTGCTCACACTAATCCACTGATTTTCAGTCTGAAACCTAGAAAAGGAAGGAAGCTTAGGAAGCCTGATAGAAGTGAGAGGTGGCAGAGAAACTGCAACAGGAAGTCAGGAAGACTCCCGTGTCTCTTCTTGGAACCTATTTCTTCCTGTATGATACTCCTTTATCTAGGCGTCCATCTTGTTTGTCTGTCTGCTGATTTAAGTCATCTCAGCCACAGATTTTGGATGTATACATCACCCTACCACTTCACCAGAAACTAATACAACAGGTGGTAGTGTACCATGTGTGTATATATAATATATATGCATAAGAAAGATTTTAAAAATTGACTCATATCATAATTAGAGGCAAAGAGTCACACAATAGATTCTGTAGAAGCTGGAGAACATAGGGAGATCATTGGTATAATTGAGTCTAAGCCGAAAATTTGAGAGCCAGGGATAGAAGAGTGGAAATCTCAATCCCAAAGCAGATAATTATGACCTAGAACACTGATGCTTGGGAGCAGGGTGTGATAGGAACATCTCAGCTTGAAGGAAGCTAGCAAATCAGCTCTCCCTCTGACTTTAGGTTCTACCCATGATGGCAAAGGATTGGATGATGGCTGGCCTTCTAGTTGGTGATGGAGTATCTTTTCTCAGTCTGTTGATTCAAACGCTAACTTTTGTGGAAGCATTCTGACAGAAACACCAGAAATAATGTTTGTCTTCTATCTGAGTGCGCCTTAACTGCACCAAACTGACATATTGTTAACCACTAAACTGTCTTAACATATATAGGATACATGTATGTAACATATACAAATCTAGAAGTTTTCATTCTAGGGAATGATAGACAATTATTTGTTGCTATGATATGAATCAAAACTGACTCCCAATTAATCCCCGGTACCACAAAAAAAATGTCCCCCACAGGCTCATGTGCTCAGGGGTGGAGATTATAGCAAGTGATTAGAGTATAAAATACTCAGCACAGTAATACATTATTCCATGTCTCAATTACTCTTCTCTCATTGCTGGGACAATATTTGACACCTAAAATGAAGAAAGGAAAGGTCTATTTAGTTCACAGTCAGTGGAGGTTTCAGTCCATACTTGGCTGGCTCCAAGACAAAGCGGCACATGGCAGACAGCAAACTTCCATGGCGGCAGCAAAGAACAAGAGAAAAAGAGAGGAGTAACAGCAACAATGTCAACTATGGCTATAGAGAAGAAGTCTGTCTCTCTGTCTCTCTTACGTTACATACAGGCTATCTTCCCCAGGATGGTTGTAATACTCACACCCATAACCCCAGCAGTATTTAGGCCCATAGTCCCAGTCTTGGATTACCCATAATCCCAGTGGATCATGAGTTAATCACAAAATCCAGAAACCTGCTCAATGACTTCATGAGGCACCTAGAGACAAACCATAACACTCCATGACTGAGTTTATTGCTTGAATGGGTTTTAGTAAGGGGATTTTGGTTGGGAGTGGGTCACAGTTGGGATAGGAGGACAATAACTGGCAAAGTTCTATCCTGTGCTACTCCTGTCCTCTTTCTCTGGCTCTCTTTTATTTTCTCTGCTTCATGGTTGCCATGAAGCCTCTCTCCACCAAGTCATTTCTGCCTTGGAGTGGTACACTATGGATGGAAATCTCCAAAACCATAAGAAAATATAAATACATTTTACCCTTAAATTATTTTCTCAAGTATTTTCTCCAGGTGATGCAAAACTGAGTGGCGTGATTTGGCTATGTGAGCTACATGTAGGTTTATTGTCTCAGTAGTATCTGGGTTTTGTCAGAACACTCTTAGTCAAGAATCAGACTTGGGACTTGCCAGATAGCTCAACAGATTAAAGCACCTGCTCAGGCAGATGCAGGGACTGGGGCTCTATCCTCAGTGTGCTGTGCCAGCCTGGCCCCTGGGACCCATTGTGCAGGTGATTGAGACTGGGGGCTGGTGATACATACCTGTAATCCCAGCACTTGGGAGGCTGAAAACAGGAGGATCACTAGAGTCCGATCTGCATAGTGAGACACTGTAGATCTTGTGCTAAATACACTTGTCAGATTTGCCTAAGATGGATTTGTCTGTGAAAGAACAAAAGAATTAGCTGTCTACTGTAATTTCTGTGTGGCATAAAGAAAGACAACTGAACTACTCAGAGATAGAATGAAATACAGAATTTAAATACTCTATTTAATTTTAATCTTATATCATTGTATAATGCATAGACATTTTCAGAAATGAGGAAGGCTTTCTCACAGTTTTGATACAAGTGAAAAGATGAATTATCCATGTAAATACATGTGTGTGCCCATGTACACAAAATGCAAGAAAGAACCCACCACCAATGACATTAAACATATCAGGAAATCACCTACTCAACTGCGCACTTGCACAAACATTTATATCTTATAACCTATGCTTCCACAAAATATCCAAGCATACAGACTCCTTCCAGCTTTGAGACTCACACACAGTGTGACCTTGAAAAAATGGCATCAGCTGCTAAGTATCAATTTTTTGTTCTATAAATTGAAGATGTTGCATTACATTTTTTCTTAACTGCCTGATAGCTCTTCAAATCTGAAGTAATTTGTTCATTGTTACTCATCCTGATATTATTTCCAAGTAAAAAATCAACAACTTCTTTTTCTCCACTAGGAAAAAGAAAAACCTCTTTAATATCTATTGGTTGAAAAGAAAATATCAGAAAGTTGATAAGTTCGACAATGAATTATAATCATCTAAGCATTCTCTGCAGTTACAACCACTACTGGTAGACATTCTTTCTCCCTAGCCTTCCAGGTCGTAGGATTCGAAAACTGAACAAAGTGGACACTCAAGGACATCTCTTTACATGGAATATTCAATTTAAGTAAATCAAGGCTTGAACTCTTTGATTTTCATCCTTGTAGCTGTTCCCAGATGAGTTACTCCTAGGGAACACAGAACCTCCAGCTGTCAGCTTGACTCTGAATAAAAGGATATATGGTAATTTTCCGCTACCAAGTTTGGGCTTGAAAACACTTGTATCTTCATCCTTATATATGTTTTGTTTTTATTTTTAAAATAGATCACTTTTATTTAGGTCAGTGTTAGTACAAAACTTCACATAGACATCTCCAAAACATCTACAAACATTATGTTAATTTTGATACTGTATTTAGAGTAACTGTTTTTAAGGACAAATTCAAAAACCTCCTTGACCCTTTCAATAATACAGCTATATTGGCTTTACAGGGAGTCATTAATGATAAAGCCATGGAGGTTCAGGGCAGGACAAAGCTTCTCCTTACCCCTTTCAGCTGACTTTTCATATGAGAAGGAAACAAGTCTTCTCACACTAACATTACCCATCTGTTCATGCTTAAATCCAAGGGCCTTTAGAATCTGTTAGATTTCCTGCTCAAATAACTTTCGATATTTGAATCATTTCCACTGTAAATAATGTTCTAAGTAAAATCCATACAATATAGATAATGTAGACTTCCAAGCTCAGAAAAATACAGGATTAGAAAGCTAGTTTTAGATATTTTCTTTATAAAGAAACAATTGGTTTCTTTGTACAGAGTCATTTGTCCCTCTAATATCATGTTAAAGCATTCCCAAAAGAAAAGTAGTTTACAAATCCTGAGTAGGGCTGCCCAAATAGCACAGTGGATTAAAGTGCCTTCAAGTAGGTTCAGGAGCCCAGGGTTCGATCCCCAGGCCTGCTGTGCTGGCCTGCCCCATGGACGCACTGAAATGGCGATTGAGACTGGGTGTGGTGGTGCACATCTGTAATCCTAGCTCTTGGGAGGATGTAAACAGGTGGATCACTATGAGTCCAATATTATAGTGGGACCCTAAACACCCTATAGACCCTTCCCTAAAATATAAATAGATAAATAAATACAGAGAGAAAATCCTCACCACTCTTTAGCTCAAACCCAGTAGGTTAGCCATCTTACCCATTTCCCTATTAAGGTGATGAGCTACAGTCCATGGATAGTGTCCAGAGCCAGAAAGGAACAGATTCTTTAGAAAGAAAGATTCTTTCTAAAATAAAAGAAATAATACAACTGTACATTGGACACTACAAAATGATATTGAAAGAGACAGAGGCAATTTCCTCACTCAGGAAAACTAACAAGATAAACTGTGAAGTGAAACACAACAAGAAAAGGGATGAATGTTCAACCAGGTGAGAGGGGCTATGCTGCAGAGCAGGCTGGTGGAACACATAGGTGGAGAGGGGGAAGCTGAACACCCTGAGCTCCAGAATCAAATGTGCAGAATGTTCACCAAAACATGTACCTAAAGTCCTCTTCTCCCATCTCCAGGCTGAGTCACCAACATTCTTTGTTAACAAAGTATAATTCCTGAACTCAGTCCTATCTTAAATTCCAGGACTACATTAGAACATCTTTCCAGCTTGACAAAGTCACCTGAATTCCAAGGTTCATTTCCAGATGAGCTGGCCATTGAATTCACCTATAAAATAATCCCAACATTAAGGTAATTGTATTTAGGTTTTCTCAAAGCAAAACGTGTGACTTTGTTCAGACTTTCTCTAAGGAACAGCTTTCACCCTCCCTTCTTGGTTTCCCAGATTGACATGTAACTTCCAAACAAGGCTTAAATAGCTTCAATCCCAAGCATTCTTAATGGAGAGTGAGCCCAGTGGCAGTTTTGTGGAAACAGGCAAGCATAGAGGGGGTTCCAAAATGCAGAGCTTTGGACAGAATTTTAATTCACATTTGGCAGTAGGAAGCTCTGTGTTCACAGTTAAGCCCAAATTTAACTCCAGTTTAATGGACCCACTTAATCTCTGATATATGTAACTTTTTAAGTGAAGATCTGTTCCCTTCTCTAAGGAAACTTTCAACTCCCACAGGCTAGAAAATAAACAATGTCATGAGGATTTAAATATAGAGAAGACATTTTAAAGCTTCAGGCTACCGGACTAGGAGCTACCATCGTCAGTTGCAATGGCTATAACAGCAGCATGGTCCAGTAGGTGAGAAACGGAAGGAGGCAGGATGCCTTTGTTCCAATTCCAGCGCTATGGTCAGCTTGCTGAACTTTCTCAGAAGTAGAAATATTTCAGTCCTCATTTCTAATGTTTGTGTATTAAATGAATTTCTTCATCTTTGAATTTATTGGAGGCATGTGTGTAGTAAGTGAATTTGTTTTAAAAACGTGGTTGGAAAAATTATTCGGAAGATTACTTTATGATCGTGTATTTCAACCCAAACAACTCAAAAACCCTTTAGATGGAAGCTTCAAATCCCTTTCTTCTAGAATGTTCTTACATAATTTGATTAGGTGTAGATTAGATTTGCTGGGATTAAATAATTTTAGTGGTACTTGCACTCAGGTGTTTAAAACTGTATTCTCTGCAGCAAAAGTTTTCAAGAATAGCAAATGTATGTTAAAATAAAAACAAAACACAGCAAAGACAAGGAGAAACCTGGACTCTTCACAAAATCATACCCTTTCAAGACATTTCTGTTTTTATTTTGCATTATTGAGGAGAGAGCCCTGGGCCCCACCCATACTCATCAAATGCTTGACCATTAAGCTAAATCCCAACCCAAGAAGTTTCATTTTACAAACTTGGCTAGTAACCACCAACTTTAATACTTGCTACTAATTTCTACCTGTATCAGTTAGTTAAATAAAAAATAGATCTCTGGAGCTGCCTAACACACAAATATATTGGACCAATGCAGACATTTTTTTCTCCTGCCACTTCCACACTGAAGAACACACTTCCAGGATCCACCTTCACTTGCCCCATCTTCCTAATGCAGTTTAACAGCCATGTGCCTATGCAGGCCCCAAAGCTGCCCTGCTGGACCTCTCTGTATCTCCAGCTATGGATACATTTCCTTGGATTAACCCATTTTTGTTCTCCAACTTCAGCCATTCAGATTATTTCTACTATAACATTCTATTATTATTGCTGATAAAGGATGGCTCAGGAAATCAGCAAGCAGTAAGACCAGAGAGAGTTACTTCCTTTAGAATGTTATTTCCTTTAGATTTGACACTGCTCCAAAAACCTTAAATGGTGAAGAATGAGTCTACTCTCTGCCACTTCAGATGTGCTCACCTGCATCCACTCTTTCCTGAGTTATTGACACTCTGCTATATGTCAGACATTGTTTTTGGCTTTAGTGGTAAACCACTTCCTTCCTGACCTGAAGGAGGCCATGGTCCATTTTAATAGAAACAAAAGTGATTGATTGGAATGCAGTGTGGTGAATGGGATGCTAAGTGTGTTCTTGACCCTGAAAATAAGGAGTCAAGAGAGTTCCTCTGCAAGACCTCTTCTGAGAAGAGTCTTGAAAGATAAGCAGTTACCTTGCAAAGGTTTCTGGTGACAGTAAACGTATTCATATATCCAAAGCATAATATGAAGAACAGAGAAAAAAGAGACAAAGGTATATGAGATAAATCTTTCAAAGGAGCACCAAAACTTACTTAGGGTGTAAGTCTGAGTCCTCTGCTTATGTGTATCAAAGAAAGAGCATCAGGTTTTAAGGATGGGGTAACGAGGTCAGCTATGAAGATGGGGTATGCATTTTCATGAATGTCAGTTTTATAATTGAGAATTAATACCAAAACACATTTGCTGATAGAAAAATAAAAGGTCAATTCTTTTGTCATGGGATAGATAACAAAGTAAGAGAAACAGCATTAATTATATTAATAGACTGAAATCTAAATATCATATGATCATCACAATTGATGCAGAGAAAGCCTTTGACAAAGTCCAACACTCATTCATGTTCAAGGTCCTACAGAAAATTGGAATAGATGGACTCTATTTTAACTTGATAAAAGCCATCTGTGACAACCCAAAAGCTCATATAATCCTAAGTGGGGAAAAACTAAAATCTTTTACTCTTAAATCAGGTATAAGACAAGGATGTCTTCTATCACTTCTCCTATTCAGTATAGTCTTGGAATCCTTAGCAAAAGCCATTAGAAAAGAGGGAGAAATAAAGGGAATAAGAATAGGTAAAGAAGAAGTTAAATTATCACTATTTGCAGATGACATGATACTTTATTTGGAAGACCCTAAAAATTCCACCAAAAAACTACTAGAACTGATACAGAAATTCAGTAGCATAGCAGGATACAAAATCAATACTCAAAAGTCAATAGCATTCCTCTACACAGATAACAAGCACACTGAAAGGGAAACAATAGAAACAATACATTTTGCAATAGCACCGAACTCAAATACCTTGGAATTTACTTAACCAAGGAAGTCAAAGATCTTTTCACAGAAAATTACAACAACCTAAGAAAAAAAATTATAGAGGATTTCAGAAAATGGAAAGATATTCCATGATCCTGGATAGGAAGAACCAACATCGTGAAGATGGCCATACTCCCAAAATTGCTGTACAGATTTAATGCAATCCCTATCAAACTGCCACCAACATACCTCCCAGATATAGAGAAATCAATCCTAAAATTTATTTGGAACCACAAACAACCTATAATAGCAAAGGCAGTCTTGGCCAATAAAGACAAGGCAGGAGACATCACTATTCCTGACTTAAAATTATACCACAAAGCCACTGTGATAAAATCAACATAATATTGGCAACAAAATAGACCTGATGATCAGTGGAATAGATTAGAAGATGCAGAGGCATCTACAAAAACACTCAGCCATCGAATCTGTGACAAAGGGGCTATAGAAGCTCACTGGAAGAAAGATAGCCTCTTTAACAAATGCTGGAAAACATGGCTTTGTACATGCCGAAAACTAAAACTTGACCCAGCTCTATCACCATGCACTAAGTTAAAGTAAAAATGGATTAAAGATCTAAACATTAAAACAGAAACACTCAATCTCCTGGAAGAGAAAGTAGGAGGAACTCTTGAAGACATAGGGGTAGGTAAACAGTTCATGAACAAACATATATTCGCACGGGAACTTGAAAGAATCAACAACTGGGATCAACTATTCTTAAGGAGCTTCTGCATGTCAAAAGAAATTGTCAACAGAGTGAAAAGACAACCCACAAATTTTGAAAAGAAACCTGACTAATAAGCAATTGGACAGAGGACTACTGTCTAGAATACATAAAAAACTAAGATATAGCAGGGCCCTCAAATTTAAAGATCCAATTCAGAAATGGGCATCTGAGATGAATACACACTTCTCAGAGGACAAAATTAAAGAAGCGAATAAATATATGACAAAATGCTCCACATCGCTAGCCATTCATGAAATGCAAATAAAAACAACACTGAGATACCATCTCACTCCAGAAAGAATGGCCATCATATGGAAATAAACCACCAACAAATGTTGGAGAGGTTGTGGGGAAAAGGGAACACTTCTCCACTGGTGGTGGGAATGTAGACTGGTTCAACCATTGTGGAGGTCAGTGTGGAGACTCCTCAAAAGAGTAGAACTAGAAATCCCATTCAAGCCGGCTATCCCCCTACTGGGAATTTTCCCAAAGGATCTACAAACATTGTATCACAGTGATATATGTATACCTATGTTTATAGCAGTACAATGTGTGATAGCAAAATCTTGGAAACAACCAAGATGTCCATCACATGAGGAATGGTTGAAAAAGATGTGGTATTTCTATATAATGGAGTATTACTCAGCTATTAAGAATGATAAGTTTGAAGCATTTATACTGAAGTGGATGGCACTTGAACATATACTCATAAGTGAAATAAACCAGACACACATGTGTAAATATCATATAGTCTCCCTAGTATAACAAGCGGAAAGCAGAAATACAAAAGGAAATGTACAACAAGTAAAATCAATTGAGTCAGATAAGGCAAAGTGAATGGCATATGCTGCAGGATACTAATCAGCTTTTCTTCTGGATGGTTAACAACCTAAGATCACAAGTCAGAGTTGGAGAAATAGAAGAGCCACAAGGCCAGCCAACAGTTTGGACCTAGCCTTTCATGGTCAGCGAAGACTCAGGACATAGGAGAACCTGTACTGCAATATTATGAGACTCAGGTGAGCTCCAAATTTTCTGAGCAAGGAGATTGTGGAGCCACAGAGGAAAGAGATTGAAGTTCTATGGTGTGCCTAGGGAGAGTCACATGAAGAGAAAACTTTCTCTCAGGCTCGCACAGAGAGCAATCTGGTCAAGCATTGGCCGTGACTCATCTACATGGATGACACAGACAAAGGAACTACAGAATAATGTACAGGACTACAAGATAAACCCTGAGAAGACTTCAATGACCACATAGGAAATATAAAGCTCATGTGTTGGTATATAAGTTTTGATCTACCTAGGTCTTAACCATCCAGCAGAAAAGTATAAAAGTATAAAAATGCAGTATACATCGTGAGCCCATAATATTAAGCTGAGCTGTAAATGGATATGGTCGACAATTTCTTTGAATAACTCCCTATGGTTGCAGAATGCTGGACTGTGTTGGATTGTGGTGTCGAGTTCAAGCACCTAAGTTAGTTGAATGTCAATGGAGTGCCCACTTTTGACAGGTGTAGACAAAGGAAGGGTTGTAGAAAGAAA
>PVKA01044153.1:0-16354 GCA_004027165.1 Ctenomys sociabilis | reverse complement strand
TTTTTTTTTTTTTTTTTTTTTTTTTTGTCTTTTTGAGACAGGGTCTCGCTATGCAGTTCAGGCTGGCTTTAAGCTCACTTTGTAGCTCAGGCTGGTCTCGAACTCACAACAATCCTCCTGCCTCAGCCTCCCGAGTGCTGGGATTACAAGCATGCGCCACCACGCCCGGCTCAGTTTTAGATTTTTAATTGGGTAAAAAAGTACCAATTTCAAGGCAAATAATTCAACAACTAACCTTTCTGTACTCCTATGAGGGAAGGGGGATACTCCTGTGAAGTCCTGTCAGGTTCCTGGGGAGGCACAACCATGGCAAGTGTATGCATTGGTACACGTGGAACCTAAAGTCAACTCAGAAAAAAAATCATCTCAGATCAAAGACTAACACAAAGTCCATAAATAAAACCAGTATCTCAATACCGATTCAGATTTTCTTTATATACCACCAAATCCACTTGAAAAATAAAATGGGCTTCAACAAAAAGCAATTTCTGAGATTACTAATGGAAAGATTGAGACAATCTATAATGATTATCTCAAATGATTTAAGCCAAGGAAAGTTAACATTATTCTGTTATTGAAAAGAAAGCCTTGCTTGTACCAGTTATATAAGAGTATAATTTTCCTAGTCTTCATTGGTCAGTTTACACTTGTTCAAGTTTTGTACAAGTCCAAAAGAAATATAACAACCAAAAATTATTTACTAAGTTGTAAGTTGGGTTATTCTAACAATTTTCAGGATATATTTGTAAAAAGAGAATTAAATATCTCACTTAATGTATTATTCATTAAACTTATACTCTATTTTCTCCATAATTTTAAGAAGATTTAAAAGTTAACTGTTAGGGGTCAGCCAAATAGCTTAGCGGAATAAAGCACCTGCAAGCAGGTGCAGGGGCCAGGGTTTGATCTCTGGGCCCTGCCCCTGGGGTGCGCTGAAATGGCAATTGAGACTGAGCATGGTGGTGCACACCTGAAATCCCAGGTCTTAGGAGGCTGTAAACAGCCGGATCACTACGAGTCCAATCTAGTAAGTAGTGAGACCCTGCACACCTGGTAGACTCTTCCCTAAAATACAAAAATAAATAATAATTTTAATAAAGTTTTGGCATGTATATCATTGTTTTGTTTTGTTTTGCATTTTTATACAGGGTCTACATGCCCAGTCTCAATCACCACCACAGTGTGCCCTAGGGGCTGGGGCTGGCATGGCACGCCAGGTATTGAACCACAGCTGGCAGGTATATAATTGTTAATTCTGCTTTTCCTAGTTAACAAAAACTGCTAACTCTAAGGTTAATATTACCTGGAGAGGTATTAAGGAAAAACTTTTTTTCAAGACTGCTCAACATATTCATTAAAAAACAGCAATCCAAAAACCTACTTGTGATAAGATAATAACCTGGAATACTTATGTTTGGTGGTTTTTTTTCCCCAATTTTTATTAGTTATTTTTTTTTCTTTTTTGTGATACATAGTTAATACATACATACATCATGGGGCAATTGGTATGTAAACATATCACATCTTGATGCTTTTTATTTATTTAAGTGTATTATCTTCAGTAGATAAAGACAAAAAATTTTCCAGGTGCCTCTGAAGAAAATAAATTTTATTATTTATTTGTTCGTTTGTTGGTTTATTTTTGTGGTACTAGGGATTGAACTCAGGACCCTGCACTTGCCAGACAGGCACTTATTCTACTTATATCTCCCCAGCGCTAGAAAACAAATTTTAAAGAATTTAGGATCATGACTATCTCAATATATAATAGAAAAGAGAAACAATCCTATCTTGCTTAAAACTAATTTTCAACAAAAAATTTTAATCACTTTGAAGAATATTGTTATTAACAAACTCCATTTTACTTTACCTGAGATTGATCTTGAGAAGGTGGGGTAAGTTGAGATATATCTGTGGTAGGAACTGACAGAACATTATTTGGATAATCCAACAGATAAGAAACAACATTAGTATGGCCACCCTTTGCAGCTTCAATAAGCATAGTTGAACCATCCTGAGAAAGAATTAATAGCACAATCAATTCTCTGGAAATCTCTTCTTATAACCTGATTAATATAAACATTTATTTTTTTAACATTTCATATAAATCAAGTTTCATGTAGATTATTAAACGCTAAGAGATCAAACATTTTTGAAGTAATATATATTATTTATTTACTTATGTTTAAGTAGAATACCTTGAGTCGATGAGTAGGGTCAGCTCCATGAGCCAAGAGTAGCTCAACAACTGCCAGGTGGCCTCCTGCACATGCGAGTGACACTACTGTATGATCATTATTAGCTGTAGCCCTATTCACATTTGCACCTTTAAAGAAACAATAGTAATCTTAGCAAAAGTTGAAATCAATCCAGCTCAGAGCAATATTTAAAGTTTTTTTTATTATAACAGACATAAAAATGCATAAATCATCTATAGTTCAAAAATTTTCAAAAAGTGAATACACCTGTATAACTAGCATCCAGATCAAGACACAGAACATTACCCACATAGCAGCAGCCCATCCTGTGCTCCCTTTGGTCACTCCCACCCTCATCAATGGTAACTGCTACCCTGATTTCCAAACTGGTTTTAGTTTTTAAGTTTTATATGAATAGCATGATACAATGTACTCTTTTATGTCTGGCTTCTTTCACTCAATAATATATTTGTGAGATACATCCATTCTGTTGCATGTACCTGTAGTTTGTTCATTATCACATTTTAAGTAGAGAATCTAGAAGACTAAGATTAATAAATATATAAAAGTTAATGTAAGTATCAAAAAATATCTGTCTATATAACTCTGAGAATGTTTCAAAGATAGTTTTGATATATGTCTACAAAGTGATAATATAGACAGGTTTCAAAACAGACAACATATTTTTTTAAAACTAATACTTAAAAAATTATAGAACTGTACTTTGTGACACACAAGTTCCAGTACTCAGGAGACTTGAGACAGGAGGCCAGCATGAGTTCAAGGACAGTCTAAAATATATAGCTAGGCTCTGAGAAATAGAATTCATCGTATTGCATAATTTAAAAATCAAAGAGAGCTGTGGTGCATGCCTGTAATCTCAGCACTTGGGAGGCTGAGGCAGGAAAATTGCCAAGTGTTTGAGGCTATCTTGGTCTACAGAGATCTTGATTCAAAAAAGGGACCTACATATGGAAAGAAAATAAGATTATCCAAATATGTTGTTTCAAAGACTAGTAAATTTAACCATAATTTTATACAGTATGACCTAAAGTTGAAATGCAAGATTTTTTTTAGCTTTTATTCTTTTCTTTTTTTAAGAGATGGTACTAGGGCCTTAACAATGAGCTACATCCCTAGCCCTTTTAATTTTTAATTTTTATTAATTTTATTGAGAAACAAATAGCATTGAGACACTTTCAAAACAGGTTAGTAGGACAGTTACAATAATTAATACACTGCATATTGTTGTCTTTGTAGTTATTCATAGTACAAATGCAGATATGATATCCTGTCCAAACAGTATTAGTAGAAATCTTTCTATTCATAGAATTAAGAGAAAATAGCTGTATATCTATCCTATTTTGTATACACAGATGCAAATTGGTCTTTCATTTATATCTCCCTTTTTTTGTTTAGTTTTGTCAGAGATGGGTATTCCATTGCCATTTAAAATGTTGTAGGTGCTTGAATTCAACAAAATATTCCAATATAGTCCAGTAGTCCATAATTTGTGGGTTACCCATAGGACTGGTGATGTCAGAAGTTGTTGACTTGAGTCTTCTACAGCTCAGCAATATTAATATGGCTTTACTTTTTATATCTTGTTTTTATACTTTTCTGCTGGATAGTTAAGACCAAGACAAAGCAAGATCTATATAACAAGAAATGTAGCTTTTGTATCTGACAAGGTCAGTCAAATCCCCCCAGGATTTATCCTAAAACCCTGTACCACAGTTTGTAGATCCTTTGTCAGTGTCAGCCATGTGGATGAGTCATGGCCATTGCTTGACTAATTTGCTTTCTGTGAAAGTCTGAGAGAATGTTTTTTCTCTCCATGTGACTCTCCTTAGGCACCCTCTACATCATTGATCACTTTCCTCTGTGGCCCCATAAGCTCCTTGATTAGAAAATTTGGAACACAACTGGGTTACAGGATGTTACAGTACAGGTTCTCTTATGTCCTTAGTCCTCACTCACCTTGAATGGCTAGGGCCAAAATGTTGGTTATCCTTGCAGCCCTTCTTCTTCTTCTTTTTTTTTTTTTTAATTTTTAAACAGGGTCTTGCTAAATTGTGATGCTTCTGTCTAAACCTCCCAAAGTACTGGGATTACAGGAAAGTACCACTATGCCTGATGTTGGCTTCTTTGTGATACAAACTTTTTGATTCCTGAAGGAACTAATTTTTAGGTTCAACTATCATATAGTCTTAAATGGTCTCTCCTAGAATATTAACACTAACCAAATATTCATTCTTTTTCTTCAATTCCAAACTTATTTTATGTAAGAGAAAAATAAGCTGAGCCAAGAACTTTCATTCACTTCACCAGCCAGTGTGTAAAACTGTCAACTTATTTAATTTTTCAGGAAATACATCTGTTATCCAAAACTGCATAAAAGTATCTTTTAGGAAAAGACACAACAATGAACAGTCTTACATTAGCAACATGAGATTATTTTTAACATTGTTAACAAGCGGGGCATGGTGGCGCAGGCCTGCAATCCCAGCACTCAGGAGGCTGAGGCAGGATGACTGTTGTGAGTTCAGGACCAGCCTGAGCTACAAAGTGAGCTTAAGGCCAGCCTGAACTGCATCGTGAGACCCTGTCTCAAAAAAGACAAAAAAAAAAAAAAAAAAAAATTGTTAACAATAAATTTAGATTGTAGGACTGCTTAGCAGTTTCTATGGCCTAGAAAAATTAAAATCAGCAATCAATGTGCTCCTATTCCTGACAAATCTGATCATTTTCTTAGCAAAGTTATTATTGGGTATGACTAGGTATTCTTTTTAGTAAAGAATAATATGAGAATTCCAAGTTATTCAGCTTTACATAATTTCTATGTGGCTGAATTAAATGATTTTTACAGACTATGTATAGAATATTATTCAGAGGTATCCCTTATTTGGCAGCCAAAATGTGATATGAGGAAAATAAACCTAGTTTTACCCCAGTTAAAGAAAATACATTTAAAATGAGAAAATCAGCAAAAATATGATATGATAATAAACCTAATTTTCTCCAGTTAAACAGATACATTTCAAGTGAGAAATTTTACACTACATTTTTAAGTCACAAAATACTCCATTTCATTATACATACATTTTAATTTTAATAATATGACAACTCTGGTTTCTCTTCAGATCATATAAATCTTTTGCCTTTTAATAATATGACATCCCTTGAGTGGGTCTTCCTTGTAGTTTTAAAATTTTCTTATTTTTTCCCAGTATCAGGGATAGAACTCAGGACCCTGCACTTGCCAGACAATTCTACTGAGCTACCTCCCTGGCCCCTTACTTGTATTTTGCACTCTATGAACTTAGCATCCTAAGATCATTCATCAGATTATCTGAGTACCTCTAATATTATACATAGAGTCAACCAAATGAAGTTAACGATACTAACATTTTGATCTACAAAATGACAATGTAGAATGATTCAAACTAAATGGGTTCAGCAATATTTGTTTTCTTTAGTAAGGTGTCTTTAATTAGTTCTTCATCGATCAGTTGAACTTCTTTGCCTAAATACAAGATCTGCCAAAAAAATTGTATACACATTTCAGGAAAAGAAAAATAGTATGTTTTTTCAACAGATGGTGTTACCCTTATATGGAGGATCCAGAGGATGCTATACATCACAGAAAACCTACTACACTGCCAACCTTTAAAGAAATTGAAAATGAATGTGCAGCAATCTCAATGACCAAGGTTACCTAAGCAGTAGTTTGCCATACTAATGAATGTCTGAAAGGTAAGGCCACCACTTTGATCAGATCTTATAACTGTAGAGGCTAATGGTAATTTGTATTATTCTCATGATGGCTCAACAAACTTAGTATTCAAATATTTATACAAGTTTTCTTTTCCTGAAATGTATATACTTTTTTTGTGAATTCTGTATATTCTTTTTAAAAATATATATTCTTCTAATAACAAAATTTCTAGTAAAATATATAAAAAAGCTGGTGTGCCTGTACCTATCACTCTAGCTTGGGAGGCTGAGCTAGGAGTTCAGGTCTAAAATGGACAACACACCAAGGTCTTGTGGCAAAATAAGAAAATAAGAACATTATATATTCCTAATTCAACTGTACCACACAAAAAAATTACCACAGCAGACTTTCTCTCTTCCCATTCTTATCACCAGTAGAACTGCCTTACCATTAAAGTATTAAATATCCATTCAGCATAGCTAGACATTTACATTTGGCTTTTCAATTTTAGGAAGCAATCATACACTATTTCTTTGACAAAAATTTTAAACAAATATAGAAAATTCCTAGTAAGCACCACATAACACACCATACTTATTTAAAAAAAGACACCAACAAAAGAATAGAATACTGAGGGAGAATTCCATATGAAGACTGGAATTATATTGCCACAATCAAGGAATGCTAAATATTTTGAGGGAAGCACCAGAAGGTAAAAAAGGAGTGGGGCATAAGCTCCTTACAGGCCTCAGCTGAAACTTATCAGCCAATACCTTGTTTTTGAACCTCTGGCCTTCAGAAGTATGAAGCAATAAATTTCTAATGTCTTAGCCACCAAGTTTGTGGTACTGTGTATAATATAATATACAGTACATTTTAAAAGATTACAATTCAGTACTCATACTAAGTATAGTAGCATTAACATAAATTTCAACATTTAGGGTTCTTTTCCATAAAAAATTACAATGTATAAAAAATGACAGTAGAGCCTCTTGTAAATGATCACTTGTATTTTCTTTTACCTTTGCTAATAAGAAACTGTACAGTACACAAATGACCAGCTCTTGCAGCTTTCATCAAAGGTGTTCTTCCACCTTCAGATTCATGCTCCTGTTAAAGAAATAACAAAAAATAACCTAATGGTGTCAAATGATTAAGCATCTATTAAACATCTCATAAGTGTTTAGCATTTATGAGAAACAATAAAGATTTAATACATATTTAATGTAGCCTTATATTACCTACTTCAGTTCTTCCAATATACCATATAGGATTAATTTCAGTCCATACAAGGCGTGTAACTTTTTAGGGGAAGTTCACTTTTGCACACCAACCAATAGTTACTAAAGATAATATAAATGTTTAGTATAATCCTCAAGAGAAATAACTTCATTTTGCTAATGCTAAGATTAAGAAGCTATTTCCCCAGCTATTCATCTCAACTGTGAAAAGAACCTAAAACTGTAAAGTGACTAGAAGGATCTTCATCTTTTGTTAAAAGCCACCACCACCTCTATTAACAGGTGGGAACAAATCCTTAAAGTGAAACATAGGAATATTTTAGGAGTAAATAAACAGAGAAAGAATACATCAATGGACAAACTTTTTTAAAGAGTAGATATTAAATACTTGATTTATAAAAGGCAAAAAGTATATATATATATATATATATATATATATATAATTTTTTTTTTTTTTTTTTTTTTTTTGTCTTTTTGAGACAGGGTCTCACTATGCAGTTCAGGCTGGCCTTAAGCTCACTTTGTAGCTCAGGCTGGTCTCGAACTCACAAAAGTCCTCCTGCCTCAGCCTCCTGACTGCTGATATTACAGGCATGTGCCACCATGCCCTGCAGTGTAATCTTATAATAGTAAAAAGATCATTATTCTTTCAAAGGGGATTTTTTTTTTTTTAATAATTTTCTTTTTTGGTACCAGAAATCGAACTCTGGGCCTCATGCTTGCTAGGCAGGCACTGTACTGCTGAGCTACATCTCTGGCCCAAGATCATTATCATTACTAGGAAGTTTACCAGCAAAAATGAATAAGCTGTTGAGCATGTTGGCACATGCAGGAAGATCACAAGTTCAAGGCCTGCCTGAGCAATTAGAGATCTCAAAAAATGTTTGAAAAGGCTGGGCTAAACAGGAGAATCACTACAAGTCCGATCTACATAGTGAGACTTGTAGACCCCGTAGACCTGTCCTAATTACAGAAAAATAAATAAATAAATAAATAAATAAATGGCTGGGGATATAGTTTAATGCTCAGTATTATGCCCAGGATTCAATCCTCAGTATCAAGAGGAAAATGAATGAATGAATGAATGAATGAATGAATGAATGAATGAATGAATGAATGAATGAATGAATCAATGAATGAATCAATGAATGAATGAATAAATGAAAAAAAACAAAAGCTGCTGTTAATCAGCCCTTAGCAAATGGCACTAAAAGCAGCACACTTGTATGGTAAGCAGTACTGTCCAGAGGGAGAACTGCAAGCTTTATTTTATTACATTGATCTACATCAATGTAGGTAATAGTTTTATGTTGTTGTTTTAATGTATTTTGTACAGGGTCTACAGGGTCTTACTACACAGATCAGATTCATAGTAATGAGTCCTTCTGTTTTCAGCCTCCCAAGCACTAGATTATAGGTGTGCATCACCATACCCAGTCTTAGTCACTATCTCAGCGTGGAGGTTGGCATGGCACACTGGAGACTGAACCCCTGTCCCTGTGTTTGCCTAAGAAGGTGATTTAATTTGCTGAGCAATCTGGCCGGCTCTAGGTGACACTTTTATGAAAAGTTCTCTACTAATCTTTCTTTAATTATGTATCCAAACATGAATTGTTTTTCTTATTGTTTATTACTAAGAAAAACTTGATCATATAAGGTTTTAGTTCTATTCTACATTATCCCAGAAAATCCTGTAGCTGCCATTGAGTCAATTAAAAACAGGTGCTCTGCAAAATGAATACAACATAGTGTTCATAAAATGATAAAACAGAATAACAACATTTAGCAGATTGTCAAACTAATAAACTTTAAACAGGACTGCAATGACAGACCCATTCTTAGAGATTTTTAAAAATACCGATATTGTAAAATAAATAAAATCTTGATAGAGTAGGATCATTCAACATAATAAAACTAGTTTATGCTTTAATTTTTTATTATATGTGTTAATTAGACAACAGTGATTAGAGACACTGCTAAAATAATTGAACTTCAGAATGGATTCTGAATTTACATTCAAATGCAGATAAATCTAACCTTCTGGCAAATGACAGTAAAACAAAAAACAAACAAACAAAAAAATACGTCTTAAAGACCTCAGGTACAAAGACCTAGAATGTAGTTTGTTCAGTTTTTCCATTCAAATGATTTCTGAATTACCATTATAATTAGCTTCATCAAGAAAATGCAATTTCTCCTCCTGCCTTAGTGCCCATTTGCCCATGCTGGTCTCTCTTTTCTGTAACACTTCTTAATTCTTTTCATTCCATACATCTCAAATCAAGTGTTAACTCTTTAAGAAAGGACTCTTGAACTTTCACACTAGACCTCTTCCTGGGATTGACTTGCAACTCCACAAAATCCCTTCCTTATAAACTGCAATTATTGCGGTACAGGGTTACAGGATAAACCCTGAGGGTACCTGACTGACTGTATGTGATATAAGTTACATTTCTTGTTATATAGGTCTTGCTTTAACTTGGTCTTAACCATCCAGCAGAAAAGCATAAAAATGGAGGTATATAAAGTAAAGCCATATAAATATACTGAGCTGTGAAGGGCTCAAGTCAACAATTTCTGTGGATAACCCACTTCTATTGTGGACTGCTGATCTGTGTTGGATTGTTTTATTAAAGAAAAAACATATATATATATATATATATATATATATATATATATATATATATATATATATATATAAAATAAAGGAAAATCCATCAGAATTTCTCTTCACAAACCGTCAAGTCAAGAAGAGCATGGAGGAAAATACCAAAGTCTTGCAAGAACACAAATTCCAACCCAGACTGCTATACCCTGTAAAAGTATATACCCTGTATATAAAGCTATACCCTGTAAAAACAAAAACTGCAAATTATTTACTACTTTTTACACATATTTAGGTAATGTCTCCTCTACTAAACTATAAAAACTCTGTGAAAGCACATACTGTTTTTCACCACTGTGCAACTAATGTGTAAAAGAATTAAGTGATTATATGTTTACCAGGCAGGAATCTAAGCATAATTGACCTTTCAAATCCTTCCTCTCTGTACAGAGTAAGTCTCTTACTACATAAGAGAAACAAAAGTTAGTCAGGAGTGGTGGTGCACAACTGTAATCCCAGAGCTTGGGAGGAGCTAAAGCAGAAGGTTCAATGTCAGCCAAATAGCTCAGCAGATTAAAGCACCTGCTTTGGTAGAGTGGCTGGGCACTGCATGGGCTGGGTTGGTGTGCTGTGCCAGCCCAACCCCCAGGGAGTGTTGAAAAGGCGATTGAGACGGGCGCCTATAATCACAGAGTTTGGGAGGCCAAACACAGGCAGATACTATGAGTCTATTCTACATAGTGAGTCCCTGTAGACTCTGTAGATCCTTACTAAAAAAAAATAAAAATAAAAATAAAAAATGCAAGAAAGGAAGGAAGGTAGGTAGGTAGGCTCACTGTGAGTTCAAAGCCAGTCTGGGCTACATAGGGAGACCCTGTCTCAAAACAAAATGAAATGAAACAAGGAGAAAGAAAAGTTAAACAAAAACTACTAGCAGCTAAACTTCAAAGACACTGATGATTTACAGCTGATAACACATTATTAGTAGTACATGGACAAGCAACATTAATACCACTTATCCTTTCTTCCCACCTTTGTCCTCATCTCTCAAGCCTGGCAGTGATACCAATCAGTATTGTCCTATAAGTAATGGAAAATACCGAAAAAAAAAAAATTTACAGGCCAAGTTTCATAAAATTTTTATTTGAAAAAATACTCTTCAAATTAAAGAGACTTTCTTATAGGACACATGCAGCTTTCTGCCTTAAAGATTACGGTATATTACATTTAAAGGGGAGAAGATTTTTTTTAAATAGCCACCTAGCTGCAAAACCGGTAAGTAGATTTTTTTAAATAGTGCCATTAAAATGCGAATGCAAGGAATATAATTGCTGAATCCACTGAAATTTTAAGTTTCTTTAAAATGATCCATATGGTATGCACAACACCACGGCTGGTACAAAACTGCTTGTAGTTAGTTAGAAACACAAAAAAATGAATATGAACAGTATTCTCTGAAGAATAGAAAATACTAAAGATTTTGAAACCTCTACTTTAGAATAATTTCTTTGCTTGAGACTGGGTCTGATTTTGTAGTGCAGGTCAGCCTTGAACTCATTATGTAGGCTACGCTGACCTCAAAACCACAGTAATCCTCCTGTTTCAGCCCCCAGGGTGCTGGGATTACAGACATGTACTACCATATCACCTGGTTTAGCATTTATTTTTAAAAGTTTATTCTCTTCCGGTCCTCGTGGTGCAGGTTTGTAATCCCAGTGCTCAGAAGGCTGAGGTAGCAAGACTGCCACAAGTTAAAGGCCAGCCTTAGCTACATAGTGAGTTCAAGGCCAGCCTGAACCATAGAGGAGACCCTGATTCAAAAAGAAAAAAGAAACTAAAAATATTGTCAATTCTGGGTATTCAAAATATTACTACGGATGTTTCATCTTTTTTTTTTTTTTACTATAAATATTTAAAAGATCAAGACATCTGCTATAGTAATGTCTGTAAGTATATCATGTATGCACCTTGTACGATACCAAAACATTATGCAAAGTTTGCAATGTATTAATTTATCGAATCTGTCCTGTTAACTTGTCTTGAAATTGTCTCATTGCTATTTGTTCTTCAATAAAAAAATAAAAGATCAGAAAGTACATGCCTAAAATCCACATCATGAATCTTTCAAAAATTCAACACATTAATAAAATGATTGAAATAAGATATGAAGTTATCTATCTTCCTAATAGCATAAATTCATTGCTTTGAATGTAATCATTTTTGAGAAAATAGCTAAGAAAATGTCACACACACATATATGCCACTTATACACACACATTATATAATTTTTTTTTTTTTTACAGTCCTAGGAATTGGACCCAGGATCTCATTGAACTACACCACCTTCACAGTGGTAAATTTTTTTTGTTTTTTAAGTAAAACTGAAGAATATGGGAGAAACTGGCTCTGTGGAGCGGGCTTAGGCTAAGTAAAGAGAGGAATAAGCAAGATAAACATGCATGGTTGAAAACACAGGGCAGGCTACCATAAAGAAAGCCACAATTGCCCCAAGCCTGTTTTTAATATTTTATTTTGAGACAGGTTGTCACTAACTCACTAAGTTGTCCCAGGCAGTCTTTTAAAATTTTTTAAATTCATTTATTTGATACAGGGTCTTACTACGCAGCTCAGACTCATAGTGATTCTCCTGGCTCAGCCTCCCCAGCGCTGAGATTATAGGTGTGTGCCACCACATCTGGTTTCAGGGCCAGCACAGACCCAATCAAACTTGGATCTTGGTGCTTGCCAGGCAGGCATTTACAATGCTGAGCTATCTCCCCATCCCTGTCACAGGTAGTCTTAAACTCAGGTCCTTTGTTCCTCAGTCTCCTACAGTGCTTCAATGAAAGGTTCTCATCGCTACACCCAGCTCTGTAACATATTCATATGAAGGCCAGCCTTGGCTATGTTTTGCATTCAGTAACAAGGCTGGGAATTTGTGTTTGGCATGTGTGAAGCCTAGGCATGATCTTCACCACCAAAATTTAATAAGATACATGCCACAACATTTGCCCCAAAATATCTGATTTTATTTCTAAATTTTTCCTTTATACACCGAAAACTGGGCTGGGGAGATAGCTCAGCAGTCTAAGTGCCTGCCTGCTAAGCTCAAGGGCCTGGGTTGGATCCCCAGTACCCCATGCCAAGCATGCCATGCCACTCTAAAACTGGGTGTGGTGGCATATGCCTGTAATCCCAGCACTGGAGAGGCTGAGACAGGACAATCACTGCGAGTGTGAGCTGCACAGCAAGACCCTGTACCAAATAAATAAATAAGATTAAAAATACACACAAAATTATTTTCCAACATTACAAACTTAAGTAGAGCTGGCGTTCCAGGGTCACTCACAGGGTGGTGTATTTGCCTAGCTTTCCAGCATCTCCTTTCCTTTGCCCCAGTTTGGCTTCAGAGATGCAGTCATCTCCCGAGGCCAGCTGTGTAGGGTTGAGGCTTCCAGAGTCTGACCCCAGCCAGCTCCTGCATCTTCAAGATCATCATAATCAATGGCTCCAGGATGGGTGAGATGAACCTGACCTACCACTTCTGTGTTGGTCCCTGGCTTGCCACATGTGAGGCCCCACCCAGGTGGACTTCCAAGAACAAGCGGAAGATTGATGGGAGAGTGCTTAGAGCCAGTTATGGCACACTGAAGAACACGAGTGGTTCTGGAAGGCCATGGTACACTACCACTATCCATGCATATTCTCTGCGTATGACATAAGCCTGCCAAATGCAAGGTGCATAGGCCTGCTAGTGACATACCACGGATTCTCACTGGAAAGAAATGTAACTTGAAGCGTCATACCGGTGCCCATGGGCTTGGCAAAAACAAATAAAAATAAAACCCTGCTGACAGCTCTTGAGACCACTGCTAAAAATCCCAAGGATATCCATGCTTCTTAAAGTTAGAAGTCACAAACCATTAATGGTTAGATAACAAAATTATTTTATCTTGAAACCTGAAGCAAAGTGCAATGACATGCTGGTGCTGAGTCCTTTGTATACTAATTTTGACTAAATAAAATTTAAAGGGGCCAGGGAAATGGGCTCAGTGGAATAAGTGCTTCCGTGGCAAGCACAAGGGTCTGAGTTCAATCCCCGGTTCTGCCCCTCCCCCCCCAAAAAGGAATAAAACTTTAAGTATGACAGTGCTAAGTCATAAAATTTAGTATCATATACAATCAATCACCATAATACTTTATTATTCCTGTCTTATATCTTAATCAATTTTATCACTGTGCAAATACCAGGGAAAAGTTGATTTTCATGAGATTGAGAAGTAAAGCTATGATGAATGTGAATATTGCTCCATGCAGCACAATGGACCACTAGAGCCAGATCCTGCCCTCCCTGTGCTCCGTGGACAGAGGAGACTGTGTTCAGCGTGCACATGCTGTTATGTAAGCCAGAGCTGAAAGTAGATATAATTGATTAAAGGTTCTTTACTTTTTTTTATTTTGGTGTCTTCTAATAGCACAGAGCTAGTTGAAAGTATCTGTGTTTTAACTTTGGGGAAAACTGGAAATGTGGGTCTTCATATCCTACTGCTCTCCCCTAGCCCTAAACGTTTTAGTGACTAAGCATCAGGTTAAATCAGCTTTTATTTGGATGTAGCTCTTCTGGTTTCACTTTGAGTCTACCTGTATTTCCAGAATGTTGTTGTGGTACCAGTTTCTAGATGGTAGTAACAAAATAGCACTCCTCAGTATGTTTGTTTGTTTTTTCTGTATTTTAGGGAAGGGTCTACAAGGTGTTCAGGGTCTTACTAGCTCAGACTCAGTGATCCGCCTGTTCATCTTTGCATGCACACACACACACACACACAGAGCATGCTTGTATATGAAGGTATCTTCATGAATGGAATGTAAGCCATGAGATTTGTGTACATTCACTGATGTGACGTTTGCTGTCCTTCATAATTTTAGAGGAAATTAAGCCAAAATATGATTATACTTAAAATATTTTCAGAAATGCGGGAAACTAGGTAAACATATAATTTAATCTGGTTAAGGAATTTTGGTCAATCATTATTGTGGTCTTAAATGGACAATTTAGATCTAAATTTCATTAAATAAACTAATTGAAAATATTAAGTATTCAAATTTAAGTATTAGTGACTTGTAACTGTTTTTATGATATTTTTAGTAATTATGAGGGGTATAATAGGTATTTAAAAGGCGAAAGATTTATGCGATCTGAAGAGAAACCAGAGTATTATAATAGGTATTTAAAGGAACTCTGAACCTAGGCATAATGGCCCATGCCATTATAATCTCAGCATTAACAATGAGCTACCTTTCAGCACCTGACTTTTAAAGCAACAAAAGCCAGGGAATGTAGATAATACCTGGTATCTGGGAGGCTCCTTACTAAGACTTATGAACTAAAAAAGATGGACAAATTTTATAATGCTTTAAGTACTACAAAAGTAACATAGTATTTTTGTTGCAAATACTAGCTCTCTAAAGTAACCCCTATTTCTCTCGATACAGGGTCTTACTCTATAATTAGGCCTAGCCTTAAACTGTGTCAAACCCTATCTCAGCCTCCTGAGTGCTACAAGTGTGCACCACCACACCTGGCTTACAACAACAAACTTAATTTTTGTAGTTTTAACAATTTTTAAAACTTGATTAATTTCATAGAAACGTTAAAAAAAAAAAAAAATCCCAGCACTGTTGATGTAGGTCTTACCACTTTCCTTCTAAGTTTAAAATTGTCTATATTTTATTTTTCCAGTACCACTGATCGAACTCAGGACCTTGTACATGCCAGGGAGGCACTTATGTCATTGAGCTATATCCCCAGGTCCCTAAAATTGTCTTATTTTAAAGCTGGGTAGCCGGGCATGGTAGCGCATGCCTGTAATCCCAGCACTCGGGAGGCTGAGGCAGGAGGATTGTTGTGAGTTCGAGACCAGCCTGAGCTACAAAGTGAGCTTAAGGCCAGCCTGAACTGCATAGTGAGACCCTGTCTCAAAAAAGACCAAAAAAAAAAAAACAAAAACAAAAACAAAAATAAAGCTGGGTATAGTGGTGTATGCCTGTAATCCAAGCACTAGGGGGGCTGAAACAGAAGGATTATTGTGAGTTTGAGACCAGCCTGGGCTATAAGGTGAGCTAACGCCAGCATAAACAGCATAGTGAGACCCTGTCTCAAAAGAACAAAAATCAGTAAGTTTTTTATTTTATTCAGAGGATAGACTGTTGCTGATTAGTAACTTTTATGTTGGTGTATTTACCTTTAAAAATGCCACTGGTTTAAAAGTACATTTTATCTGATTTAAACACTGCTTCACACAATTTTTTTCCCACCACTTTGTCTATTTTTCTCTGTTGTTTTGCTTTTAGGTTTCACTCTTATAAACATCATTTGTTTGCATCCATCCATCCATCCATCCACCTATCTGTACCTGGAATTGAACCTAGGGCTTCATGCTTGTCAGGTAGATGCCTATACCACTGAATTACATCCCTAACCCTGTATCTTTAATTTAGTGTAATTCAAGTCTGCTGTTTACGGTGGAGCTCAACAATATCTATTTGTTCTGATTATTGACACTTTTTTTTTTTTTTGGCGGAACTGGGGATT
>PVKA01044152.1:0-16347 GCA_004027165.1 Ctenomys sociabilis | reverse complement strand
TTTTTTTTTTTTTTTGCCACTTTGTCAAAGATCAGGAGGCTGAGTGTGATCATAGATGACTCTGTATGTTCTAATCTATTCCATTGATCCTCAGGTCTATTTCGTTGCCAATACCATATTGATTTTATCACAGAGGCTTTCTAGTATAATTTCAAGTCAGGAATTGTGATGCCTCCTGCCTTGCCTTGATTGGCCAAGATTGCCTTTGCTATTCTAGGTCATTTGTGGTTCCAAATAAATTTTAGGAACAATTTCTCTAGGTCTGGGAGGTATGTTGGTGGCAGTTTGATAGGGATTGCAATATTGCTGTAAATCTGTACAGAAATATTGGGAGTATGGCCATCTTCACAATGTTGGTTCTTCCTATCCAGGAGCATGGACTATCTTTCCATTTTCTGAAATCCTCCATAATGTCTTTTCTTAGGGTGTTGTAATTTTCTGTGAAAAGATCTTTGACTTCCTTGGTTAAGTTAATTCCAAGGTATTTCATTTCCATGGTTTTATTGTAAAAGGTATTGTTTCCCTTTCAGGGTGCTTGTTATCTGTATAGAGGAATGCTACTGACTTTTAAGTACTGACTTTGTGTCCTGCTCTGCTACTAAATTTCCGTATCAGTTCTAGTAGTTTCATGAAAGAATTTTTTGTGTCTTCCAAGTAAAGTATTATATCATCTGTAAATAGTGATAATTTAAGTTCTTTGCCTATTCTTATTCCTTTTATTTCTCCCTCTTTTCTAATGGCTTTTGCTGATGATTCCAAAACTATATTGAATAGGAGGGGTAATAGAGGACATCCTTGTCCTGTACCTGATTTAATAGTAAAAGATTTCAGCTTTTCTCCATTTAGGATTATATTAGCTTTTTGGTTGTCATAGATGGCTTTTATCAAGTTAAGGCAGAGTCCATCTATTCCAATTTTCTGTAGGAGTTTGAACATGCATAAGTGTTGGACTTTGTCGAAAGCTTTCTCTGCATCAATTGAGATGATCAAGTAGTTTTTCTATTTGTTTCTATTAATACAGTGTATTACATGTATCAATTTACAAATATTGAACCATCCTTGCATCCCTGGGATGAATCCCACCTTGTCAAGGTGTATGATCTTCTTGATGATTTGTTGTATTCTGTTTGCTAGCAATTTATTGAGGATTTTTGCATCTATGTTCATGAGGGAGACTGGCCTGTAGTTCTCCTTTTTAGTTGTGTCTTTCAATGGTTTTGGAATCAATATTATGCTTGCCTCCAGAAATGATTTTGGGAGGACTTTTTCCTTTTCAACTTCATGGAAGCGTTTGTGGAGTGTAGGAATTATATCTTCTATAAATTTCTTGCAGAATTCAGCTGTGAATCCATCAAGACCTGGACTTTTCTTTGTTGGTAGGAATTTTATTACATTTCATATTCCGTTGGCTGTTATTGGCTTATTGAGAGTTGTTATATCTTCTTGATTCAGGTTTGATAATTTTACCTTAGAGGAAATTGTCCATTTCTTCTGGTTCTTCTATTCTGTAAGCGTAAAGATTCTCAAAGTAACTATTGATAGTCTTCTGAATTTCCGCTGGATCTGTGGTGATTTCACCCTTTTCATTTCTTATTGCATATACTTGAATTTTTTCTTTCCTCTTTTTGGTGAGGTTAGCTAGAGGCTTATCAACTTTATTTAGTCTCTCAAAGAACCAACTGTTTAATTTGTGGATTCTTTGAACTGTTTTCTTCATCTCAATTGAATTAATTTCTGATAAGTTCTTTATGATTTCTTCCCCTTTTTGCGCTCCGGGTTTCATTTACTCTTCTTTTTCTAGTTGTTGAGGGTGCAACATTTCGGTGTTTATTTGTTCCCCTTCTGTTTTCCTCCTGTGTGAGTTCATAGCTATGATTTTCCCTCTAAGAACTGCTTTCATTGCATCACATAAGTTCTGGTAAGTTGTGCTTGAATTTTCATTGAATTGTAGATATTGTTGAATTTCTTCTTTAATTTCCTCTGTGACCGATTGATTGCTGAGTAAGGTTTGGTTTAATTTCCATGAATTTAGCGGGTTTTTATGGTTTCTTTTGTTGCTTAGTTCCAGTTTCATTGCACTGTTGTGAGATAATATGCATGGGATAATTTCTATTTTCTTGCATATACCTACACATGACCTCTGGACTAGTACGTGGTCTATTTTGGAAAATGACCCACATGCAGCTGAAAAAAAAAGTGTATTCAGCTGTGGTTGGGTGGAACACTCTGTATATGTCCACAAGGTCCATTTGTCCCAAGCTCTGCTTCAGTTCTGGTACTTCCTTGCTAACTTTTTGTTTGATTGATCTATCTTTTTGAGATAAGGGGGTGTTAACATCTCCTCTTAAGACTGTCATCTTATTTATTAGGTTTTTCATGTCCATTGGGATTTGTCTTACATAGTTTAGTGTTCCTGTGTTTGGTGCGTAGATATTTATGGCTCTTACCAGTTGCTCTTGAATTTTTCCCGTGACCAATATATAGTGGCCTTCTTTGTGTCATCTGATCATTATTGGTTTGAAGTTGAGACTACCTGAGAACAGAATTGCTACTCCTACTTATTTCTCAGATGCTTCAGAATGTAGTACTGTTTTCCATCCTTTGACTCTGAGCCTATGAATGTCCTTTTGATTTAAGTGTGTTTCTTGTGTACAGCATATTGTTGGATTTTGTTTCCGGATCCACTGTGCTAGTCTATTTCTCTTAATTGGTGAATTGAGTCCATTTATATTGATGTTTATAATTGAAATGTGTTGACTTATGTTTTTCATGGTATTTGCCTGGTGCTGTTTACTCGTTTGTATCCTGTGTTTTATTGTCTGTCCTGGTTAGTGGGCTCCTTCTGTTGTCATTCGTGGAATTCTGGTCATTGTGGTCTATCTCTAGGACATCTTTCATCAGCCTGTGTAGGGATGGGTTAGTCATTATGAAATTCTTTAGTTGTTCTTTGTTGTGGAAGTATTCATTTCTCCATTATACCTGAAAGAGAGTTTTGCAAGGTATAATATTCTGGGTTGGAATTTGTTTTCATGCAGGAGTTGAAGAACTCTCCTCCATGCTCTCCTTGCCTTCGTGGTTTGTGTAGAGAAGTCAGCTCTAATTCTGATGGGTTTTCCTTTGAATGTGATCTGCTTCTTCTCTACCATCTTTTAGTATATTATTTTTGTGTTGAATTTCTGGGATCTTTACTATTATATGTCTTGTTGTGTTTTTACTTTGGTTGAAGTTATTTGGTGTTCTGTATGCTTCAGGTACCTGAATGTTGGATTGCTTCATCATATTCGGGAAGTTTTCTGCAATTACTTCTGCCCATATTCTTTTTATATCATTTGTATTGACTCTTTCATTCTCATTGATATCAATTAATCTCACATTGTCCATTCTGGCATCATCTTTCAGATGATGGATTATTTTTTCCTGCATCCTCATTGTTTTTAAGAAATCCTTTCTCACCTTTTCACTAGATGTACTGTCTTCTTCAAGATCTGAAGCTGTGTTTTGCCTTCACTCAAATGGTTTTGTAGACTAGTGATTGATATTTTTAGTTCTTCTATATCTCTTTGACTCTGTTTCATGCATTCTATTTCTTTTCTGTATTGCTCATTCAAGGAATCTGTCATATTTCTGATCTCTATTTTCTTATCCATGTCTTCTTTGGAGGTAGTTATTAATTCTTTTTCTGCAGAGTTTCTCCCAAGTTGAGTTTCCTCTATACATTTCCGGACTTGTTTCTGTATTTCAGATGCTATGATTTCAAGAATTCTTTTTTTCAAAGAATTTTTTTTTTGATTTCAGAAATTATTTCTGCTTTGTGCTCCTTATAACCTTTCTGATGTTGTTTCTTTGCTTCAGACGCTGTTAATTTATGCGTTTCAGTTGGAATAGTGCTCTCTGCATTTGTTCTGGGTGATCACTGGTTTTCCCCCTGATGTTTCTGCATTTGATTCTTTATTATAGATGCTATGTATTCATACATTTTTTTTTTTATTTCATGAATTACTTCTCGTTTGAGTTCCTCTTTACCTTTCTGGTGTTCCTTTGCTTCCGTCCCTGTTAATTCATTCATTTCAGCTGAGCTAGTATCCTCTGCACTTACTGGTGGACTTAAGGCTTGAGATTGCATTTTTCTCCTTGTCTTTGTCATCTTGTATAACACTGACCTCTAAACTTTGGTGTAGAGCTTTAGTTCAGCTATAACCTTAGCATGAAATGAGATTCGGTTGCCAGTCTATTAAGTTTGTGATTATCTAGTTATGCCTGGCCTGAATCTAGCTTTTGTATTCAGTTCCTTTTTGCTGCAGCTCCTGTGGTTCCCCGTTGTTGGTTCCCTGGTCAGGCGAGCAGGAACAAAACCAGGATGCAGAGTGAGTAGTTAAAATTCCCACTATCTTGGCTAGCTTTGGGGTGAGGATCTGGAAAGTTGCTGGAGTCACCCTAGTGTCTCAGGCAGGTCACTCTCTAGATGGACGGGCTTGGGCTCTGGTGGTTCTGCTGGGCTTCCAAAAGGATAGTAGATGTTCTTATTTGCCGGGTAGGCTGTGCTGGGTCAGCCAAACTGTGCTGGGTCTGGGGCCACCGGGTGGGACTTGGGACCTCTGGTAACTGTCTCTCTAGCATGGCGGGCCTGGAGCTTTCATTCTTGGCCGAGCTGTGCTGGGTCTGGGGCCATGGGGTTGCACCTGGAACCAGTTTTAAGTCTTCTATCTTGCAACATATTTAACGTTTCTGTTTTAATATCTGGACCTTCAATCTATTGTGAATTTATTTAGTGCATAGCTAAATATATGGGTTCAATTTTAGGTTTTTTTTTTTTTTTTTTTTTTTTGGCAGAACCAGGGATTGAACTCAGGCTCTTGCGCTTGCCAGGGAAGTGTTTATTCCACTGAGCCATCTTCTCTGCCCCTCAATTTTAATCTTTGGCATAGGCAGAGCCAATTTTTTGAGCACCATTTATTAAAGAGGTCATCTTTCTTTCAGGGAATGTATTTGGTACCTTTTTCAATGAAAAGGTTCCTGAGTATATATGGAGTTCTCTTTACTGCTTCTGATTTCTTCAATGACCTCCAGAATATTTTTTCCCCAGTACCTCACTGTTTTGGGTAATTTGCTAGCATGTCAGTAGCTTTACCGTGTAGTTTCATGCAGGGACTGTGATGCCCTGTGTCTTGCCTTTATTGCCTAGAATTGATTTGTAATTCTAGGTCTCTTCTGGTTCTGAATGGATTTTAGCATTCTTTTCTCTAATTCTGTATTAAATATTGTAGGAACTTGATCAGAATTGCATTAAATCTGGCTAACAATTTTGGAAGAATGACCATTTTTATTTTACTGGTTCCTCTTACCCAAGAGCAAGGGATACCTTTCCATTTCTTGATATCCTCTTCAATTTCCTTCTTCAAAATACTGTAATCTTCAACGTAGAAGTCTTAGAGTCATACATTTTATGCAAATTTTAACAAATAAAATAAATATCTGTTTTTTATGATTCAATTTTGAAATTTACTTATTGAGAAAATTGATTATGAGATAAAACAGGATAGAAGAAGCATGTTCATTTTCCCAGTTGTTTAATTCAAGTAAATAAAGAATTATCTAATTGAAATATAATAACTATGTGTATCTAATAAAGTTATTTTGGAATCTAGGTTGATACTTTATACTAAATGCCCTTCTGTACTTATATTTTCAAAGTAAAAAGTGTAATAATGTCATGGTCAATATTACCTAATATAGTAGTTTTTAATGAAAATGTTGAACTATTGTAACTGTCCTATGAACTTGTTTTGAAACTGTCTCATTGCTATTATGGGTTTTCAACATAGAAACCAGACCAGAATTCAAAATTAAAATTTAAAGTTGAGCCTTTTATTACCAGGCAAGGACCACTTGACCATATTCCTGAGGAGAGGACGAACCCAAGGAGCCTTAGAAGTATGGTGGTTTTAAAAGTTTGTCCAAATTCTGTTGGACAAACAAATTGGTCATCTAACACAGACAGAACTGCACCTTTTAGGGATAGCCAACATACATTTTTCGGGGGAGCATTGTTTAGTTCTCATTTAACATACATCTGCATATGCATGCTCTTAACTATCATAGCAATGCTTTTTAGTTGTTTAGCAACACCTTAGTTATTTTGTACAGTTAGAAACACTTTGACTTTTACTTTGTAGGTCTATTCTAGTTGTTACTTCTCTACAACGATCATCTAAATTTAGCACTGTGAAATTTTCAGAAGGCAACTTAAAGTCAACAACTTAGACTTTTACTTTATTTTGTAGGTATTACTTTAATACCTAAGCAGATATTAAATTGGGAATTTATATTTGTTAGTTCCACTAAGTTATATCTGATCATCTCCCCTTGATGCATCTGGTATTTTCCAGGCAGACTAGCTCAATCCAGTTACCTTTTTGTCCCCTCTCTCAGTCAAGAGACAAAGAAGTAGGATGCTCTTAGAGATCTGGGTCTAGCAAAGTGTCTCAGTTTACTGGGTGCAGATCTACGAAGTTTGAATTCGTCCATTGTGCCTGGCTTGGTTCTGGCTGCTGTGCTCAGCATCTTGCTGCAGCACTTGGAAGAGAACCCACTGTGCCCCTCTAGCAAGATGTTCTGCTCCTGGATTAGCTGGGTGGTTCTGGCCCCTAGCCTGTCTGCAGGGACTTTAGCTTCAGAGTTTCACCCCAGGCCTATATGCCAGGCCTGGGCTGCATGAGAACAGAACAGAAGGATTCACTCACAAGTCGGGCCTAGGCTGGGTCCAGAAGGATCTAGCAGCCCTCTGGGAACTTTTAGTCTATTGATGATTTATCAATGGTACACCAAGCCTCCTTGCAGTCTTAGAAGAATGCAGGGTCATAGAAAGTTGAACAGATTAATTTTTTTACATTTAGTTTTGCATTAACTCATTATATTACTTTTATGTTAACCCTTCAAATTGCTACTTCTTTCTCATTAAAACTAATAAAAATATTAATAATTAAAATAAAATTAACAAAAAAATTATTTTTAATGTTGAGTATTTCTCCCTTGGTAAAAATTTCAAATTTTTTCTGAGAAGAAGTGAAACATGTGCTTTTATTTGCTTTGTGTACTTTGATGGACGTTTGCTTCATATCTAAATATTCAAACTTTATTTTCCCTATATTTAGCAAGTTGATACAGTTCAGAGACACAAACTGACACTTCAGAAAACTTTTCTTCTACATAGCGAATGGGTAGAAATCAAATTAACCATTTAACCAAAACCTGAGCAAGTTCTACATGCCACTTTCGGATTTATTTGATCCTATTAATGAGTACACTGGTTGTTGTGAGTATAGTAATGAGATTGATAAAATATGAAAGAGCTGAGTAAGCTCATAAAATTTTCTGGATGCATGTGCTGTAAGCACTTTTGATCCCTACACATTTTAAAGAATTCTGTGGTGTATGGAATTTGTAAGTGAACTTTAAGCTTGTCCCAATTTACACTTCAAAGCATAGTCTTTTCTGTATCATACTTAATGAAAGTCTGATTATAGTTGTCCAGACATTGAGCATCAGCAAAAGCAGAAAATTATTCTTTATAGAGTAGTTCGTCCTATTATTCAGTAACTGGATGTAGGTGTGTTCATTTTATCCTTATGTTAGGACTTTGATTATAAGATACTTTAACTTCTTTTTAAAATCTCTGGGTTTACTTTCATGTACGTTGGATTTCTCGCCTTCTGAAGATCTCACATGCTAAATTTAGATGATAATTGTAGAAAGTAACAACTATACATTAGTAGTTTAGTCAGGCTTTTAAAAACATTAAATTATGCAAATATTACTTTTCTGCTTTAATTCTGCATGTAGCTTTTTTTATGAATTTAGGACAAGGTCAACAAAGTGTACAAGGTCTCACTATATACACTGAACTCATAGTGATTCTCCTGTTTTCAGGCTCCCAAGCACTGGGATTACAGGCAAGCACCACCATTCCCAGTGTCAATAGCCATCTCAGTGCACCCCAGTGGGGGCTGGTCTGGTACCCCAGTGATTTAATCAAGGTTCCCTTGCTCTGCCAAAGCAGGTGCTTTAGTCTGCTGAACTATTTGGCCTGCCTTTCTGTGTGTAGTTTTAAGTTTTTCTTACTTTTAATATTTGTAAAAGTTAAATAACCATAATAGTCAAATCTTGGAGGTAACCAGTAAGTCCATCAATAGCTGAATGGGTAAAGGAAATTGTGATATTCACATACAATGAAGTAATAATTTAAAGATAAATTTAAGTTACTTACAGGAAAATGCATGTTCCTAATGCCATAATGTTAAATAAATCATACCTACAAGCTTAAATATCCAGTGTCATTTTTATATGCAAACCCAAATTATGAAAGGAAGTTAAAGATAATATGAAGTAAGGAGCTAGATCTTTCTCTTATGAAGAGATCAAGAGATGGAGGAAGAGAAAAATAGGGAAAGAGAAGAGAGTGAAGAAGGGAATAAGATATGTTATGTGCAAACACAACCTCTACACAGGAATGCAAACATTATTATGTCCTGCATAAATTCACGAAATAGTGCTTTTTAAAATAAAGACAAATACTCCTTTAACACATGTGTACAGAAGATTCCCAACTTAGTGCTTTAACTTACAAATTTTCAATTTCACAATGATGAAATTATGCATTCAAACAGAGTACATTTTCCTCTTCGAATGTTGATTTCCTGGGTTTGCAATCTGGGGTAGAACATTCTTTTTGGGTTCTTGAGTACCAGCACCAACCCTTGCTTCACACGCAGGCATATGATCACATGAGTGACTAAGTGATACTAGACATTTTCCTGTGGTGCTGAGCTATTCTGCTTTGTATGCAACATTTTTAAATTATTTTATTTATTTATGTGATACAGGGCCTCACTAAACATCTCAGACTCATACTGATCGTCCTGTGTCAACCTTTCCAGCATTGAGATTGCAGGTGTGTACCACCACGCTCGGGTTTGGTGGCCAGCTTAGTGAACCCAGAGGCAGGGATGGCAGACATGCAGTATTGGGTATTGAACTCGGACTCTTGTGCTTAGCATGCAGGGGCTTAGACCATTATACTATATCCCTAACCCTATATATAACATTTTAAGAATTCATTTTAATCTGGTAGAATCTCAATTTATTATGTTTTGTTGTGATAGATTGTCATTGTGATTTGAGGGACACCTGTCCTTTAATATATATTTTCATATTACGTTTTTATTTATGTAATGTGACTAAATGTCTCATTTTAAAAACTTTTAAACAAATTACTGAAATACCATTCAATTTAAAAAAACTCTTGTTAAAATCTATGTTTTGTTAAATCTATTTATTTATTTTTTATAGAACTCAGACTCAATTATCCTACTGTTTCAGCCTCCCCAGCCTTGAGATTACAGGTGTGCGCCACCACGCCCAGATCCAGCGCCTGGCACATTGTGTCCTTCACTCTGAGGCCAGTAGGGCAGGTAGTACTGGAGATTGAACCACGGTCCTTGCATTTCCCAGGCAGGTGCTTGGATCACCGAGCTATCACCCAGCCCTTATGTTTATTTTTTAAAGAACACTTCTAGCATTAGATTTCTATCACTGACACCTTGAAAATTTGGAATCACACTGGTTTTTTTTTAATGAGGAAGCTAGATTTCCTGATTTATGGGCAATATCATAAAAAATAGATGAGCTTGCATGTGGCACAGATAAATTTTTATTTGTAATTTCATATTTTTGAGAATAAGACTAGATCTTGAAGCTCCCAAGTGTTTATATGATCATATGTCACAAGCCATAAAGGAAATTACTCTTGCAATAATGTATAAATGAGTTTATTTACTTGGTTAGCATTCAGAAAATGTGTGACTGTTGAGAATCAGAAATCCAACACCATTTTGAAGAAAATTTTGCACAATTGATATGATAAAGATAGTAGGCTCAATTTCAGCCTATGTAGTCAAATGGGATGCCTCCATTGAGTTGTAATGAATGAGCTTTTTAAAAGAAAAATATTTTCCTGTGGTAATGTTATAGGTTCACAATCCTTCCCATGTTAAATTGCCAAAATGCAAGAAGCACGAAAATTACACATCCATCTGTCAACCCACAAGTATCCAGAAAAGAATAAAAATCCAGATTTTTAGTAATTTTTTTCTTATTTATTTTGTGTCTATGATGGAGAAATGTGAAAAAATGAATGGGAAATATGATATTTGAAACTGAAAACATCACAATTATTATCTATATTATACCTTACCATTAAAATTATTAAGCTGATTTACAAGTGTTGATGTGACTCATTCCATTTCAAGAAATGCTCTGGGTATTTTAATGGTTTCACCTGTGACTTTTACTGAATTTAGATGCAAGGTTTTACATTTTAATAATATCTACGTACATTTTTACAACAGTATTTGATGTAGAGATTTTTAAAATGTGTCTTCTTTATTTTTTTGCAATAATTTTTCTATTTTATCCTTTTCCCATATGTTATATTTTGTGTCTAGTTATCCCCACAAAACCACATGCAGTCATGGGTGCTTCTGGAGTTTGTGATTGATTCTTGATTCAATACTGGGATGAAGGGTGTGAATGCTACTACCTGGCCCTAGGGTGAGTATTTTGTGTTACAAATGTAAGAAGGGGAAAAAAGCCTAGCTAGCAGCCTCAGAAGATGGCCCTCTCTTTGTTTTTTAATGTTTTCTGCTGCATGAAAGGTTGCCCTCTGCCATGTGTTGCTCTTCCTTTGAGCCAACTGATTATGGACTGAAACCTCCACTAACTGTGAGCTAAATAAATAAACCTTTCATTCCTTAATTTTAGGACTTGGGTGTTTGTCCCAGCAACAAGAGATAAGTTACTAAGACACCATAGAATTTATATTTATCAGTGAGCTATACTTACTGGAGTGTATGTGTGAGAAACGTGGGTAAACAGTGTTTCTTATAAATGTGTATTAAATTATAATAGTATACCACATAAAGATGTACAATTAAAATAATATTTCTTAATACATTTCACCCTTATCCCTACAGCCAAATAAAATATGATAAAGTTGTAATAATGAAGAACAATGCAAAATAATGAGAGAAAAGAAAAAATAAAATTTTTCTCAGGATCACAAAATCCGTAAAGTTCTTTGAACAAATCAGTTGCAAGGATGGTCAAGTATTTTGTCACTGTATTAAAATTGCAGGCAGTCTGAGGGACACTACATATATCCCCATATACTTCTGCTGTCCAGACAGATTTTGCTTAGTCAAAAAGCCTTTCAACTTATACTAGCCGCGGTGTTGAGTCCCAAACACTCTCAGGATGGTTGGTCTCTTTAACATCTAGATATTTTCTCTGACATTTGTGTTTTACAGCAGTGACATCTGCTTCTCACGAGAAGTATATCATGGATATTTTTTTTTATTTCTTTTAACTTATATGACATAAAAGGTCAATGTTCTCTAATAAAATTCCTACCAAATAGTTCATGTTTGATGGTCAGTTACTTTTGAGACATGTAAATAAAATTGATAGCTTCAAGGGTTTGTCTAAGCCTAATAGCACAGCTGTGCCGGGAGCTAATCCTCTGTGTGAATTTTATCACAGGACCAAAGTCATTCAGAATGGAAAACATTTCTGAAAATCTTGTTATTGATCTCAATAATGCTATCCTAACAAGAAAACTGAAAGAAATTGCTCATGATTGGGAGAAACTTTGGAAGAAACTACATACAGACAAGACGATAAATTTCTATCAGTTGCTGCCCAGAAATGATAGGACCTTCACGGTGTCCCAGTTGTTGGACCTGGACGTAACAATGCCTTTCTAAGAGCTTGAAACATTTAGAATCAATAAAAATGTGGGCAAAATGGGCTGTGGTGGGGGATCCTGAAATCTAACCTGCTCATTTAAGTTCTTGACCTACCTTCTGTTTAAATAAATGTTGCTACAAGTACAGTTCTGAGTACTTTAAAGTAACTTTTATTGTACAGTATACTTGATGTCATCTTAGAATACCAGATTTGATGTTGCATGAATATTTTCACACCAATTTTAAACCTACTTAAGTAACTTTAAATGTAGAGTTTTTTAAATACCTTCCAGGAAACACACCATGACAATTATAGTTAAACACAAAAGGATTATATTTATTTCAGTTGACACTTTTTTTTCCTTTTTCTTTTTTTCTCTATTTTTTTATTTTTGTATAAGACCAGGGTGGGTCTACAGGATCTACAGGGTGTCATGACACAGATCGGACTTGAACTGATTCTCCTGTTTTCAGCTTCCCAAGTGTTGGGACTGCATGTGCGTACCACCACACGCAGTCTCAATAGCCCTCTCAGGGTACTCAATTTGTAGGGCTGGCACAAAAGTCTGGGGATTGAATCTCCGACCCCTGCATCTGCCTAATCCATTGAGCGGTCAGCCCTAAAAATTCGAGAAGGATTTTCGTTTTGGGCCAACACAGGCTACCTTAAGGGCAGCATCTGGTGGAGCTTGTGGAGCTGAGAATCCAATGGCAGGTCCCCGAGCCTGACTGAATTTGCCCAAGCAGGTGCTTCAAACAACTGAGCTAACCCGCAATCTCCCTAGCAGCACTTAAACATAGACCTTTATGTTACAATAGACATAGGATGACCGCAATGCAGAATTTTGCCAAAGAAGTGTTTCTTTGGCTTATATGAATGTTAACACTAAAACCAGGTTAAATTAAAATATAAGCCACTTCTTTGAAAAAGCACAGACTATCTAGGTAGCATAGAAAGTTATACAAGAAAAATAATTTTATTAGCACACTTCTACTTTTGGATTCAATGAACGAAATAGTTGAAAATATATATTATTCCTACATTCCTGGCTACCTATTTATACCAATTTGCTTTAAAATATGAGACATTTTAAAGGGAGATGGCTCAGTAGAATAAGCACTTCTCTGGCAAGTGCAGGGGTCTGAGATTAATCCCTGATTCCAAAAAATTTAAATAAATAAATAAATAAAATATGAGTGAACAAAAAGGCTTCATGATTAAGGCATTCATGCAAGTTTATTTTTATTTTTGTTTTATTAAAGTACAAATATCAATGAGATAGTTTTAAGATAACTTGACAAGATGAATTTGATAAATTAATACATTACAAACTGTTTTCATAATGTTTTGGTATCATACAAGGTGCATACATGATATACTTACAGAGATTATTATACTGTATGTCTCTTATGTGTAAATAGAGTGTAGCTCTTTGTGTATCTTATTTTTTATACATGAATTATATCAAAGATTCAATAATTAATACTTTCTACCTTGTTATTTTCCTAGTGCTTGTTCATAATACTAGAAGCTGACATAATATCCTGTCCAACCACCATTAGTGCAAATCTTGCCGCTCATAGAATTATGTAGAAGCACAGTGTTATCTGTCCCAACTGTACTGTCCATACACACCATCAAGATTCTTCCTTTCTATAACCCTTCCTTTGTCTACATCTGTCAGAGATGGGCACTCCATTGTCATTCAACTAACTTAGGTGCTTGAACTCGACACCACAATCCAACACAGTCCAGCATTCCACAACAATAGTGAGTTATCCAAAGAAGTAGTCGACCATAGCCATTTACAGCTCAGCTTAATATTATGGCCCCGTGATGTATGCTTCATTTTTATACTTTTCTGCCTGATGTTAAGACCTAGATAGAGCAGGACTTATATACCAACACATGCACTTTATGTTTCTTATGAGGTCAGTGAAGTCCCCTCAGGGTTTATCTTGTAGTCCTGTACCTCATTCTGTAGATCCTTTGTTTATGTCATCCATGTGGATGAGTCTTGGCCAATGCTTGACCAGTTTGCTCTCTGTGAGAGTCTGAGAAAAAGTTTTCTCTCCATGTGACTCTCCCCAGACACACTACCGTACCTTGATCTCTTTCCTCTGTGGCTCCATAATCTCCTTGTTCAGAAAATTTGGAGCTCCACTGAGTTTCATGATGTTGCGGTACAGGTTCTCCTATGTCCTGAGTCTTCGATGACCTTGAAAGGCTAGGGCCAAAATGTTGGCTGGCCTTGTGGCTCTTCTATTTCTCCAACTTTGATCTGTGAACTTAGGTTGTTAACCATCCATAAGAAAAGCTGATTAGTATCCTGCTGCATATGCCATTCACTTTGCCTTATCGGACTCAATTGATTTTAGTTGTTGTACGTTTCCACTTGTATTTCTTCTTTTCGCTTCTTATACTAGGGAGACTATACGATATTTACACATGTGTGTCTGGTTTATTTCACTTATGAGTATATGTTCAAGTGGTATCCACTTCAGTATAAATGCTTCAAACTTATCATTGTTAACAGCTGAGTAATACTCCATTACATAGAAATACCACATCTTTTTCAACCATTCCTCGTGTGATGGACATCTTGGTTGTTTCCAAGATTTTGCTATCACACATTGAGATGATATAAATATAGGTGCACATATATCACTATGATACAATGTTTTCAGTTGCTTTGGGAAAATTCCCAGTAGGGGGATAGCCGGCTTGAATGGGATTTCTAGTCCTATTGTTTTGAGGAGTCTCCACACTGACCTCCACAATGGTTGTACCTGTCTACATTCCCCCCAGAAGTGGAGAAGTGTTCCCTTTTCCCCACAACCTCTCCAACATTTGTTGTTGGTTGATTTCCTTATGATAGCCATTCTTTCTGGAGTGAGATGGTATCTCAGTGTTGTTTTTATTTGCATCTCACAGATGACTAGCGATGTGGAGCATTTTTTGATATATTTAGTCGCTTCTTTAATTTCGTCCTCTGAGAAGTGTGTATTCATCTCAGATGCCCTTTCCCCAAAAGTCCAAATCGACCCCGTGTCACAAATGCCTTATTAATATTGCTTATTTTTGTTTCTGATTTCTAAAAGGGGCAAATTGTTGTATGCAGGCCTTGTAATTTCATTAGAAATTATTCTTTGCAAGAAATGGATCTTTAATGGGAGACATGAAATCAAAATGCTATATGACTTTCTTTGAGGAATCCCAATTAGCAAAAAACTAAAAAATCTACTGCAGAAAATAATAAAAGCCAAAATAGCTGAAGGATACTATGATTAATTTCAACATTTCTAACTCACCTCTGAAGGTATGGGTGATTAAAGATAAGCTGAGGCATATTTCTTTGTCTTCTCATTATAAATCATTTAAGAGTTATTTCTTATTAGTTCTACTGTTCTTACCTCCTGGTCTACTGCTCTATTCATGCAATTTTAACTTTTACAGAGTTTAACACATCATGCCACTAAGATGATTCATCAATATTTTAATAATTTGAATGTTGGAGAACTTTAAAATTTCAACTAACCTACCTGAAAACAAAACAGTACTCAACAGAGGTTCTTAGAAAAATAGTATAGCATGAAGGGATTTCAGTTATTTCATGGTCTTTATTTAAATGATCAAAGGGCTATGAAATAGAAAACATCTGTGGGAGGGTAGGAGGATAAGAATTATTTCCAATCACTTAGCAGTGGCCCGTTATGTTATATTAGCCACAGGATGAGCACAAAGCAGAATTTTGCCACAGAAGTGTTTCTTTTTAGCAAGGCATATTTAAATGTTAACACTAAACCCAGGCTAAATGAAAATATAAGCCACTTCTTTGAAGCTGCACAGTAACATGTATGAGCAGCTGCCTTTAGCTTTCTAAAATCCAACAGAAACATCATTAATAGAAAATATTCATGGTGCAAATAAGTTTCATTAAAGCCTTCATGGCTCAACAGCTAAGCATGGTCACATTATGGAGTGCTAGCATAAAAGGTAGACCCAAGGCAAACAACTACCTTAAATAAATAACAAGTGCTCTCTGGTATAATAGACTTCTATAAACCTCCAGAGCAAATTATAGAGGAAATTTCACCCCTATTATTCATGAAGTCTACCTTTGCATCCTCACCTGGAACTTGGTCCTGGTAACAGACTCTTACGTTAATTAATCATGTAGCTATACAGGTTAAAGATGAAAGACTGTAAATGAGGAGTGATATTGATACAGTGAAAGAGGCTGACTTACCATAGTTACAGTAAAATCTGAGCTATATAAATAGATAGCCTAGCACATTCTTATTGTCCTTGAAACATTACTGAATTTGGATTACTCTGCTCTCACATATCAAAAAACTCAATAAGTAAGAATAATCAAGACTAGGAGTTATATATTTTAGGCAGATAATAATAAAATTAAATATTAGAAATGTGAAGTTCTGAAATAGAATAGCTGATGAATAAGTTCACTTTCAAAATGCTTATAAATTACTTATACATTGTAATTAAATTTAATGGTGTTACATATAACAACATATGTGGTATAGT
>PVKA01044151.1:0-16364 GCA_004027165.1 Ctenomys sociabilis | reverse complement strand
GCTGGTCTTGAACTCACAGCAATCCTCCTGCCTCAGCCTCCTGAGTGCTGGGATTACAGGCCTGCGCCACCGCACCCGGCTCAAAATATATTTTGACATGGGAGAAAAATGTTCAAGTGGGGAGAGGAACAAGAGAGAAGGGAGGGTCAAAGGAAAGAAGGGAAAAGTTTAAAAAAAAAATTAGAAAATAAGGGAAACATGGGAACAAGCTTTGCAATTAGGGTGAAGAGGGGTTAAAGGCAAATGGTTGTATTTGTAAATGGTTATATAACAGTCTCAAGTTATATTAGCTACATAAATTCTCTATGATATGTGATCATGCGGATCTAAAATGTACTAATAAAATCTAATGTAAAAAAAGAAAACAATGAGGAGTGGTGGTGCACACCTATAATCACAACTCTCAGGAGGGTGAGGCAGGAGGATTTTTATGAGGTCAGACCAGCCTGGGCTACAAAGTGAGTTCAAAGCCAGCTGAACTGCATAGTGAAACCCTGTCTCAAAAAGACAAAAAAGAAAAGAAAAAAATGTGCCAAAGTTGGTAACAGTGGCCCCCAATTAGCCTTCACAGCCAGATTCTTAATGCACATCCTCTTCAGCCCAGCTCGAGAACCACCCTGCTCTAACACCTGTTTAATTCCCCAGGTATAGACCACCTACGGTCCCAGTTGTAAAACTTCCATTTTAGGCTATACTGTTATATCAACTATTCTGGTTCACAACCCATAGTGTGACTCTTGTATTTCACCATAAGAAAGACCAGCATTTTGCAAATGTTGCAGGAGAGGGAGATTTCCCCTGGAGGGGCCTGAAGATATTAGGAAGTACACTAAGTCTAGGAAGGTGGGAAGGGAAACCATCAACCAGTGGTCATCACTGAACAATAGCTCCCAAATGACCACAGTCTCAAAGTACCACAGCAGTCTCTCAGTCAGCAGAGCCAGTGATGAACAGAGTTCTAGCCTGGGGCCATTTCACCAAAGGTCCAATGGGTTCCCCGCTTTTTTGGCTATAGAGTACCTCAGTTCATGAACTCAATTCTCTCCAGGATTCTGGCTGTAAACCAAACTGGGAAAGACATAAATCAAAATTTCCCTCAAAAGGTTAATAATGAACCTAACCATTGAATTTTTCTGCTTGTTTATTTTTTAGACAGGTCTCACTATATAGCTCAGGCTGGCCTTGAACTCAAGGAGATCCTCCAGCCTTAGTCTCCTGAGTGCTGGGATTATAGTGTGAACCACCACACCCAGCTCTAATCACTGAATTTAATTTGGTTCTTGTCCAATGAAGTTTGGGACCACAATCAGGAAAAGAATCAAGTTGGTGAACCTAGGTACCACTGTATAATTGGAAGAGAGAACAACCAGAATCCCCACATTGCAAATTGGCTGAAATAAACATAGGTTTTTAATAGCATTTTTTAATGGCATAATCTGATGGACTTAGAAGATCATTGCATTATAAGAGTTAAAAATTCAGCTTTCTGCAGAGAACTGGCTTTGTTACTTAGACGTGACAAAAACTTGAGGGAATGAACCTAAGAGCTCAGTGCATGCTGTTTAACAGATGGGAAGCTTCTCAAGTGAGAAAGGCTAAGTATCCTGCCAGAGAATACACACTAGGTGGGATCTGTGCCTCCACAGCCAAGTCCTATGGCTCCTGTTTACACACTGAAGGGAGGCAGGCACACTTTGGGATGGCCTACTAGTCTCCCTCACATCTGGTAACAGCTGATCACAATGTAAATTCTATACTTCAAAACATTCTATGCCATCTTTCACAAGAAGAGAAAACACTAAAACAAACACCCTGTCCATATAACAAACCAAGCAGGTATCTCACATCATCAGTATTCATGGCTAAATAAGGAGTGAAATCCTCTAATAAAATGTGTTCTGCTTTACTGAGAAAGTCAGTAGGCTCTGCTACTCCTGGAAAGGGACACAAAATACCCTACATTTTATATGTCTATTCCTGACCCCCTTTCTAGACATTGAAGAGTCTAGCTTCTAACTCATTGCATTCAAGTATTTCCTGAGCACATGTGGCTTGTCCCAGGTCCCAAAGGTGAGATACACTAAGAAGCAAAAGCTTCTTTTTACAAGAAGCAGAATGATTGTAGCCACAAGACTTGGGAAGAGGGTCCAGTCCTCCCTAAGTAGGGGACTGAAGGGGAGAGAAAGGCAATATGAGGATCACAAGAGGCCATTCAGCTGCATTTTGAAGAAGACATATAGTGCACCAGGGCCCCAAGGAGCCCAGGGGATCACAGAACAGATGTAGGGAATGGGCACAGTGAGGCTGGTGAAGGTCTGGGGGCAGACTAAAAAAATAGGAAGTAATTCAGTTTGTCATCTATTTTAGAAAGCTATTTGCTTATTGAATCTAAAAAAAAATTTAGTTTAGATATACTAATGAAATACGCTTTATATGCTGCTGCTGGTACTATGACCCATGATAAGTCAACTCTGGATTTCAGTGATGCTAACATGTGAAAGAACGTATCTTACACAAGCAATGCAACAAGTTCTCTCTAGAGGCACAGGAACTGCAAACAAGACAGATGAGCAGCTGACAGACTCATCAGGAGATCTGAAATCCGAAGTGAGGGTAGGCAAGGGGAGAGGGACCAGCAGTAGGACATTTAGGATTGATAGAACTTACAACCTGTGTGTTGAAAGTAAGAATCTAGAGTGCCTAATCCCCCCCCTTTCTCTTTAATGTATTTGGTACTGGGTCTCGATACACAGCTCAGACTCACGGATCCTGTTATTTTAGCCTCCCCACAGGTGGGATTACAGGCGTGTACCACCATGCCTGGTCTTGGTGGCCGGCACAGCAAGCCATATGGAAGGCCAGCAAGGCATATGGGATAAAACCTGGCTTCCAGCGCTTGCCAAGGAAGGACCTCTTCTTACAACAAACTCCCAACTATTCTGACAGGTAAGGAGTCTGAAGCTTAAAAGACTACCTTGCATAGAGGCAGAACCCCAAGTTTCAATAGTTTGGAGCCTCCCTGCAAGGTTCCATAACCTCTTGGTCCCAGTAGCAGGATGTTACACACCTGGATGTTTGTTTCCTGTTTCTCCCTAGACAGCAGACTCCTTATACCCCAGGGTGTTTAATGGTCAAATCCCTGTGTGCTGCTTGTTTAATAACATGTGCAGATTCTTTTTTTAGTTTTAAAGGATTATAATTTTGATTGAAATGTGCTGAGATGTTAGCAATTTAGGAGTATGTATCAAAAATGCTCTGTCCATTTGACATAAAAATTCCACTTCAATAATGTATTCTACAATTAGCAAATCCAACGATGAAAACCTTGACCACCAACAAAAGACACACTGAACACCCAAACACCTAGAACTGGTATTCTATACAATATAGATGAAATACAATTTAATTATCTAAGAATGGCTACAATTAATTATGGTACTGCCACTTGGTTAAAGAGCCATTTTATACTTCAACAAAATCTTAAGGTCACATATCATATCATATCATAAGCAAGTTTTAATGTGCAATAGGGAGACAGAATATAGTAGGCATGATGGCACATACTTCTAATTTCAGCTACTTGGGAGGCAGAGGCAGAAGGATCCCAAGTTCAAGACTAGTTTGGGCAAGTTATTGACTCCTAAAAAGGTTGGGTACCATGCCACTATTATTACCATGTCTTCCTAAGGAAGCCAAGGAGATTTGCTATAGTGGCTGGCTGATAAGACACAGTGTCTCAAAAGATCAAGCTGTGAAGCCAACTAGGACAAGCATCAATATTCCCTCTCTACTCACTATGATCCAAGACCCAAAGAATCTGTTCCATTTTTCATAACTTGGAAAGAAACAACTATATCACCAGTTGTTGGAAGGTTTAACTATGACATCTGACACCTGGACACCAAAGCAGACAAATACTGGATGCTAATCATGTTAATGCCTCTGGTATCCACAGATAAGCAGCTGTCCAATATGAACACTGGTTATAACACAAAGTCAAGAATGTGGAAATTGGAAACAAATACAGAGCTCAATCCTTTGCTAGTGTCACATGGAAGAAATTACTTGCCCTTGATGGATATTATCTGTGACATCAGGTTACAAAAACATTAGCAGAGAAGAGGATTAAACAGAGTAAGTATGAAAATAACTATGAAGGAATGGCTCAGTGGAATAAGCACTTCCCTGGCAAGTGCAAGGACCTGAGTTCAATCCCCAGTTCTGTAAAAAAAAAGAACTATGACAGTTTAGGTACTCATTAGGTGAGGGGTGGGGGGGGTATATTTTGAAACTTGGACCCTCCCACCCAGGAAGACCTTCACCACAAGAAACAGGCCTTGCTACAAACATAACCCTCAGCTTTAGTCAGGGTCATTTCTCACTTTTATAATCTTCCCCTAATTTAGTCCACAGTCCTGGCGGCTGATTCCCTATAACATCTTTTAAGGTTCCAATGAAGTCATTCATACCTACCACACCAAAACGATCTCCTTCATTAAAATGGGTATGTATGGTGGAATAAAATCAAGTCTGGGGTTCCCATACAATGCACTGCATGTATACAGACGGTACATCATGAGCTGGGAGGTTCAAAAAGAAAATAGAGAAATAATAGTAATGTCAGGCACTGAGTAGTGAGACCAGATCTTGCACCTGACTCTGTTTAACCTCAGCAAGCCATACCTCCTACAACAATCCAGTAAAAAGTTTTGTTACCAATCTGTGGTAAGAATGCCTGAGGAAATAAAAATCTTTGTTCTTGAGAGTGCATCCCATGACTAGGCAATTAGGATCTTCCACCTAAGGGAAGAGCCCACCAGTCTGCAATCACCCATCTCCTACATAAACCACTTGAATCAGCTTCCTAAGCAACAAAGCTCTTTAGAATGTGCTCTCCCATCTTCTGACTAGCTGGCTTACTGTGATACTTTTCTTTCTCCACCCCACCTTGCCTCTTGACTAGCAGAGAGCAGACCGAACCTGTGCATGTGGCAGAAACTTGCAAATTATAAAGACAACTAGGTCAGGTCCACAATCCTGAGTCACTCAGAGGATTTCTAGCCCTAAGGATAACCATCTAGGGCTAAATTTAAGCTGAACTGATGTTCTATTAGGAGCCTAAAGTCTCCCTGAGAAGGCACACTATAAAGAGCCTTACCCAATGCAAACCCAATTAACCAAAGCTCTCAATTACATAAGAGTTGTTTCTATCTCCCAGGACTGGTACCTAAAATCCCCAAAACACACAGAAGGAAAGCAGTCATCAGAAAGAAAAATCCACACGATTGTCCTAAGACATTCAAGAACAGACCAGAAAGTATACACTCCAACAGCTAAGATACATAAACCAAATCAGTGGTGCCACAGCACTGATTAATACACAATTAAATATTAAGTAATAACCATTAATTTTTGAGCAAAAGTATGATTGTGCCCATTTTACAACCATGAAAAACAACTTAGGACTTAAGCCACCAAAACTATAAAGTTTGTGGTCCAAGCCAGGGTTGGTCATTGCTTTGCTGTGGGGCAATTTCATTAACCTCTGTGCTTCAGCTGCCTCAACTGCAAAAGATAATCATAGTGCTGACTTCAAGTGGTAGTTTGGACTGAACAGGATTTAAAAAGTATTGCAACAGGCATATAACAATCACTAAGTTCTAACTCTTAACAGGGTGAAACCAGAACTAACATTTTCAGACTCTACACACATAAGTCTGTTGACTTGTTATAAGGACGCTTTACCACCATTTTTATCTATGTCCAAGTAGCTGACCACCTTCCAGCTCTGCCTAGCTCGGAGCTCTCTAAACTGAGGCCCAATGTACAACAGAGAATTCAGTTACTTTCTAGAAGCCTGGGCATGGTGTGATCTTGCCCTGTTAGGCCCCACAGTTTCCCTAGGCATTCAACTACTGGGGGAGCTCACAGGGTAACAACCACTTTCTGCCAGGAAATCTGGTCTCCCCCAGGCTAGTTCTTCCCTCACTACCTCTGTTACCTGCCTTCCCATGCCTCCAACTAAAATCAGAGAAAATGTTTTCTAGGATGCTACCACTTGTGATCCTGCACTAGTGCATGTGGACATGTACAGGCCACATGATGGAAAGCTTATGCAGCCTCTTTGACACAGCCTCTCCCAATTATCATATGGCCTTTGCTGCATAGGCATGGCAATTTCGTAAGGGCTGACCCACCTCAAACAATGAGAAGATTCTTTGAAACTGTTTGCAATGGTTTATGCTTGCAACCCCAGTAATCTGGAAGGCTGAGGCAGAATACCAAGTCTGAGCCTAGCTTGGGCAACTTCGCAAGACTAGGGAGGAAAAAAATGGGGATGTTGTTGGTGTAAACTGGATTCTAAGGCCCTAGGTTCAATCCTCCTTACTACCACAGAAAGGAATAAAGAAAAAAATACCCACCCTGTGTAGAGTAAACACTGAACAATTTGCAAACTGAACTAGTGTCTTTTTACCAGGCTCCCGGCTCTCAGCTCTACTAAACCACTAGTTTTTTTTTGTTTGTTTGTTTTTGCAGAACCAGGGATTGAACTCAGGCCCTTGTGCTTGCTAGGGAAGTGTTCATCCACTGAGCCATCTCCCCAGTCCTGTAAAACCACTAGTTTTATAAGACTTCAATATGTTCCAAATTTTTGGGAGGGGAAGAGAAAAGGGGGTCCACACTACTGTTTGTCTGAAGGAGAGATAGAAACAAACTTTCTGAGTTTGACAGTGAAAGGCTGTCCATTGTCTTATAAGTGGCAGCTTGTTTTAGGTGCATTCAGAAGGGGGTCCTTGGGGCAGGGGAGATGGCTCAGGGGAATAAGCACTTGCCTGGTGCAGGGGCCCAGTTCAGTCCCTGGTTCTGCCAAAACAAACAAACAAAGAATTGAAAACAAATAGAACAAAAACATCTGGGGGTGGCAGCACATGCTTGGAATCCCAGCACTTGGGAGGCTAAGGCAGAACAGCTGAGACTTCAGGTCAGAGTTAAAAAAAGGGTTTTAAAGGGGTCGGGTAGATGGCTCAGTGGAATAAGTGCTTCCCTGGCAAGCACAAGGGCCTGAGTTCAATCCCTGGTTCTGCCCGCCCCCAAAAGAAAGAAAAAAAAAGGAAAAGGTTTTAAAAATCACACTGTTGCTGGGCATGGCAATGCACACCTAAAATCCCAGGGCTTGGGAGGTGGAGGAAAGAGGATCAGAGTTGAGGCCAGCCTGGAGTACATAAAAGAATTTAAGGTCAGCCTGAACTATAGTGAGACCCTACCTCAAAAAAGCCCTCCCAAGGCCTCTCCCCACAAAAGGAGGAAAGCATTGATGTCTTAATTCTTTTTATGTGAAAGATACTTCATCACTAAACAGTCAACCAAATTTACAGTATTGCTAAACACTGGGAGGCTTGTTTGAATGCTGCCACCACTTCATTTTGGGAAAATCCTGTCCCTTTTCTGGGGTCTAGCTTCCTACATGGCTAGAACAGATACCTAGGACTTCTGACTATTCTTTACAGTGCTCTGAGGAGGTAAGTTTAGTTCTTGCTTGAAAAGGAAAGAGATGATGCACAAAATTCACCAAATTGGATAAAGCCAAGAACACTGTAAGAAGTTTCTTTAAACTTAGATTATAACATCAAGTGATTTTTCTTGAGACTACAGAAACGTCTGCTGTGTATTCACTCGGAATTGAGATAGAAAAGAATTGTCTTACTGGCTCAGTATTAAAACACATTGAATTTTCTCTCCACTTACCTTGGCTCTAACATCCTTCTTTCAAACCCTTTGTCTTCTGCATCTCTTGATTATCTTAATTCTGTGCAACACCCTCCCAAAAGCCCTTGTTAATGGGTTAACATTTGTGCCATTTCCTTCAGTGACCTTGATTACCATTTAAATCTTTCAGAATCCTTAAACTTTTCAAATGTAAGTGCCTTTGGGACAAGGGTTTTTTTCTCTCCTTTCAAATACCATTGTAGGAACTCAGAAAAAGTATGCATTTGCTTGAGTTGGGACTGCAAGGCAGGTTACCACTTTGCTCAATTTCAAAATCACCCTAAATTGTAGGAGATTGGGAAAGGTAACTCCAAAGTGCTTTCTATTTAATGAGCTGAACCAAGTTATCTCTAGGATTCCTTCAGCTTTGACATTACTGGACCACATGGGTATGTTGTAAACCTAGGGCCCCATAATACAGCATGACAGATAAATCTTGGGAGACTGGAGCCAGAAAAACTTAACCTGGAGAGAGGTGGGTCTCTGTACTCCTTAGTAATGACAAGTGAAAAATGACTGTACTTACTACTTAGTGAATTTACATGATATAAAAGCTTATCTTATTTTCCTAAGCAGAGAAAATATATTTTCTTCATTGTGCTGTCTTCTGAGCCCAAAACACCGTGGTGGCTCAAATAGTTTGAGGATGCCAACAGCTGAAAGGGATCACAGTGAGCAAACTATTTCATTTCTCTAGGTGTCAGCTGTAGTTCTCTGAGGATGAAAATATAGTGCTGCCGCTGATTCAAGTAATAGGACATGTTCTATAGTCAAAGAAATTCAGCAAACTGTAACAAATCTCAAAAGAGGTGAAAAGACTCAATATGCAGCCTGAACCACCCTAAGACAAAGGTATCCCTAGCTCATGGATAAAGGAATGCCCCTCTCAGGTTTTAAACTTACTCCATGCCTGTGCATCAGTTTAGGGAAAGCTAAAACTGAGTGTGAGCCTAATCTCAGAATTAATTTCTATGCTAGATCACCTCTGTTTACTGCAAAATTCTTAAAAATTTTACCTAGGAGGAAAGTTTCAATATTTTGGGGGAATAAGGAAAGACTATATACAAGCTATGGTTGCAATTGCAAGACTGGCATCAATGAATTGAGGGTAGAAAAATGTTTGGAAAAGCGACTTCTAATACAAATACAGTCTTTTTTTTTTTTTTTTTTTTTTTTTTTGTCTTTTTGAGACAGGGTCTCACTATGCAGTTCAGGCTGGTCTTGAACTCACAACAATCCTCCTGCCTCAGCCTCCCGAGTGCTGGGATTACAGGCATGCACCACCACGCCCGGCCCCTACAAATACAGTCTTAAAATATGGATGTCTAGATCATTATTAACTGCAGAGAATTATGAGAACAAGGGAGGACTTTTAAATGAGTTCTTAGAATACAAGCAGGATAAAAGAATTTCCTCAGGGAGACTTTTCAGAAAAAAAAAAAGTTTCACCCTGGGGGGATTCAGGGTTCTCAGGGTGGATGGAGGGGGGGGGATGGGCATAAAGAAGTCTCTTGAGAAAGGGCCCCAGGTGATACCACAGTGCCATTCAATCCACTGTCAAACTACTTGAAATGGACAACAAATTCTCTTGGGATACTCGCTAGTGGGATCTAAGCAAAAGCTTCAAGAAGATTTCAGGAAACTGCATTATCAAGCCCCAAACCCCACTGGTTCTTAAAAAGTCATCCTTAGAACATCAGGGCCATAGGAGAGGATCCAGCCCTTGAATAAAGAGCGACCTGGGTCCAGTCACTCAAGCTATGAGAAGCGTGTAACATGGAAATCAGCAGTTAAAGAGTTCCCTTTCAAGCTGATTAACCTTGCTCAAGTTATCCTTGTTCACCTCTAGGGCTTAGTTTTTCTATTCTTAGAAAGGGGACAGAATTTGCTTTTAATATTTTATCTTAAATCGCTTCAGAGCAATGGGTGGTGGTGCACTGTAATCTCAGTGGGTAAGGCAGGAGGATCTGAAGTTCAACGCCAGTCTAGGCTTCATAGTGAGTTCAAGGCCAATCTAAACTGCTCTGTGAGACCCTGCCTCAAAAAAAAAATAAAAATAAAAAAATAAAAAAAACCCTATAAATAAATCAGTATGTCAGTTTAGTGCTCAGACCATACCTGGGACTCAGATTAATTCTTCCCTCGGATTCTCTGGCCTCCAGATACCTCCTCACTTTTTAAAGTCACTATCCCTTTTCTCTGAACAGATCCTTGGCTATCCGTATTCCTCCCAGTTCGCTTTCCAAGCTCCTTGGCCTCAAGAAGCTCTGCTTTCTTTTTAAGTAAAATAACTTTCTTTATAAGTAAAATCATTTCTCAGCCAGCCTCACAGGAAAAATATTAAGGTCAAATGGCGGGAAAAGATGTTGGGTGTTAAGTGACAGCGCCAGACCCACCTGTCAGGGTTGTTATTATTATGCATCCCCCACAAAGGATGGAGGCCTGGGGATCTCAGAAGAAAGTAAGAGCTTTAGGAGTGGGACTAGAGAATGTCAGAAAATTTAGAACCAGAAAGGAAGAAAGTAAAGTTTTTCTATTTCTTTTAGGAAGGAAAAAGAAGCTCTTGTGTGAGGAAGGAAGCTCTGCAATCTGCCAGTTACTGAATACATACTTTACTAAGGTAAGGGTTAGCACTTAAAGGAACCCTACTTGTGGAAACTCCCCTAACGTTTCGGGAATTGAGTCCCGAGGAAGGTAGCCCAAAACCGGGGCGGGGGAAAAGAGGGTGTGTCAGGCCCTGGGTGACAGGGGCAGCAGGATGGCGCCTTGGGGTCCCGGCGGCCCAGATCATGCGTGGGCAGGGCTGTCTTACCTTTGAGCGAGGTCTCCACCAGGCGCAGGTAGAGCTGAGAGTTCTTGTTGCCGTGGCTCATGCGCTGGGCGAGCCCATTGCGCTGCAGGACGCACTCCTCAAACTGTACGACGTTCTGGTGGCGCCGCTTGAGGCTGGTCAGGGCCCAAAATTCGGCCAGCGCCAGCTCTACATTCTCGGGGGCGTCACAGCGGATCTTCTTGACCGCCACCCGGGCCCCACTGCGCCCGGCCACTGCCTCGTAGACCACGCCGTAACTGCCGCGCCCGATTTCTGCCAGCAGGCTGTAGCGGGGAGGCGCAGACCCGCCGCCGGCCTCGGGCCGCCGCCCAGCCAGGTAGGCCTCGCTTGGGGCCTCGGCCGCCAATGGATCCATCGCCTGGGCCGCAGCCACTGGCCTCAGCTTCGCGCTGGGCGCCCTGGGCACTGGGCTTCGCCTTTTCCGCTCCGGGCTTTGTGTACCTCGGCGAGCGCCGTCTTCCTCCCCCGTTTCCATGGCTGCGGGCAGCGGGGGGAGCAGCAACGGTGCTGCCCGGGTTCCCCCAGCTTCATCCCTTCGTCCGGCCCCGGCACGCGGAGGAGCGGGACCTTGGATTGTGACCTGTGGACGAAAAAAAGCAGTTAAACAACCAGGCCGAGGCGGGTAGGCGAGCAGCGCAGGCAGCGTAGAGCCCCACCTCCTCCCGCTCCTTCTCCGGCCGCAGCGGCCCCTTTAAGAAGGAAGCCAAGGCCTCTGACTGAACAGAGAGGGGAGGGGAAAGCGAAGAAGACGGAACCAATGAATAGGGGTTCAGAGGGAGAACCGGAAAGAAAAGCAAGCGCAACTGGCCATCTCTGTTTATTTATCGGGTGGAAACGGGAAAAACAAAAAATAGTGGACTTCGGTATTTACGAAAATCACCTACAGGAGCTATTCTGATAGTTTAAGTCCTTTTCCCTGCTTGATCTTGTCCGACATCCCCCTCCCTATGTCCAGCTTTTCGTCCTCCGGGTGTAAACAGTCCATTGAATTAAGCCGGCACGGAGCCCACTGGGCCGACCCAAGTCTCCTTGGGGAGCGGGTGGAGGAGCGTGGCGGAAAGTTCCGCTTTGTGGAGCGCGCCGAACCGAGGACCCGGGTGCCCTCCCCAGCGCCGCGGGAGTGGCGGGTAGCCTCGGCTCCGGGGTCTCATCCTTACCTGGCCCGCGCCGCTCCACTTCCGGGCGGCGCGTTTCCCCCCGGGAGCCCTTGCGGGAAAATGGTCCGCTCCAAGCCGGGGCCGCCTCCGGGACGGAGCGGCGCGGGAGGTGGTGGCCCGGCCCGGGCGGGTGGCAGGCCGTGAGGCTGCCGCGGTGATGGCAGCGGCTCTTGCGGAGGAGGCCCGGGCTCCCAGGTTCCCGTGGCCTTCCACGTGTTCGCGCCAGCTGAGCCCTTTACATAACCGCTTTACATAAGCCACGCCGCCCGCCGCCGCCGCCCGGGTCAGCGGGGACTCCTGGTGACCCATCCCCCGGGAGGCCAGCCGCGCTCGCCCTGCCAGGGTCAACAGAGCCGCCGCAACTCGCGTACCCGGACGCCGCGCCGCGGCCCAATCACAGATGAGAACACCCAACCAACAAAAAATAGGCGCCAAACTCCGGCGACCCGCGGAGCCTCAGCCTCCGCAGCCGTCAGCACACGGCTTGTCTTCTGACCTGCGCGAGATCAACCGCCCACGATGACGGCCTAATAAATACTGATTGGGTGATTGGATTTGCTAGCTTAATTGATTGAGGGCCCGGGCCTGGAAACCACAGGGACTGGTTTAAATTCTATCTTAAGTCCCAGGAAAGAATCCCGTTCTCTGGGTGCGGTGGTGCACGCCTGTAATTGCAGCATTTAGGAGGTAGAGGCACGAGGATTCGAGGCCAGCCTAGGCTACCATGAGTCCTAAACCAGCCTGAACTGCATAATGAAACCCTGCCTCAAAAGGAGAGGAAAAAAAAAAAAAATCCCATTGATCTATGGCAAATCATTGCCTCACACTGGTTTTAAGTTTCCTGCTCTGCAAAATAGACTGCATCCTCCTTCCAGGGTTGGTAGGACTAAAACAAATAGGGTAAACTGTAAATGCCCAATCCCAGCTTTCTGGGAGGCTGACAGAGGTGGATCATAAATTTGAGCCACCTTAGGCAACCTAGAAATGTATAGGTTGAGCGGGTGTTCTGCACATTGTAGGCAAGTACTCTACCAGTGGGCTTCATCTCTGACTCTATTTGCAATTTTGTTTTAAAGAAATTAGACTTTCAGTGACATTAAATGAAGGGGGTGGGGCAGGGCGGGGCATATAGCACAATTCAAAGGCTTTGGGCCACTGCCACATACTGAGTAAGTATATAAGGTGGACTAATAAATAATAAAATTATTAGTGTAGACTAATGATGCTCAGTGTATTGTCAACTTAGGCATGGATTGTTGCATATTTTATGCTTGCTATCCCAGTGCCTACGAGCGTGTCCACTATTAATTGAATTTACAGATATGTGTTGAATGCCTATAATGTACTGGGAACCGTTCTAAGTCTAGGGAAAATAAACTCCTTCCTTAGTTGAAGCTCTGCTATTTTAGCAGACAAACCATGGGTCGTTTAGGGCAAGATAATCAACCTTGTATCTTTTCATAGAGGTCACACAACCAAAACATTTAGACATGACTTTTGCATACAATAGACATCAAGTTTCTGATAACATGTAGAAAAAAATGAACTAGGGCTGGGGATGTGGCTCAGTGGTAGAACTCTTAGTTTGCATGCATATGGCACTGGGTTTGATACCCAGCACCACCAACACCAAAAAAAAAGATAAATAAAGGGTTTTTGGGCTTTGGAAACTGTCTCTCCCCCACACTGTCCCCCTTTTTGAGACTGGGTTTTTCTGAAAGCCACTTCTGATAGTATAGTCACTGAAAGTCTAATTTCTTTAAAACAAAATTTCAGATATAGGGGTCAGAGACAAAGCTTACTAGGAGAGTGCTTGCCTACAATGTGTAAGACCCTGGTTCAATTTCCAGTTATACATACACATACATATACACAATCAAGTGTACTTATAAATTACAAAAATAGTAATGCATTTGCATACACTTTCAACCAGAATAACACAATGTTATGTTTTTACATTTGTATGAGCATTCCTCTTATGTGTATATGTACACACACATAGATGTATAGTGTATAAATGATATGTATATATATTTCATTGTAAATAATTTTAAAGTGTTAAAATTTCATATTCCAGCTGAGTGTGGTGGTGCACACCTATAATCCCAGCACACAGGAGGCTTAGACAGGATTGCTGGGAGTTTGAGGCCTATCTAGGCTACAAAGCAAGTTTAAGGCCAGTATAAATTACATAGCAAGACTGAGGCACAAAAAAACAAAAGCAAAACAAAAAAATCCAAAATGCCCCAAAGATTTCATATTCCTTTATCAAATAATTCTGGGCTTATTTCCTAAGAACAAGGACTCTCTTGTTCAGTCTCAATACAATGATCAAAATCAGCAATTTGAACAGTGATACCAGTTATTTAGTATTCACATATAAGTTTTGCTGATTATCCCAAGTAGTGTCCTTTATAGCTATTACTCAGAATTTAATTCAGGATCACTTGTGGATTCACTTGTTCCTTCAATTTCCTTTATTTTTTGTGACCTTGGCATTTATGGAATGTATTGGCAGATTGTTTTGTAAAATGTCACTCAATTTCTAATTGTCTGATATTTTCTTCTGATTAGATTCAGAGTATGCACATTTGACAAAAGTGCAACTAAAAGAAAGTTCTGTCCTGTATGTCTCACATTGGGCTGCACATGTGACATTTGCTTGTACCACCATTGGTGATGTTGACCTTGATCATTTGTCAGGGTGATATCTGCAAAAATACTCCATTAAAAAGTGATTCCCCCCGAAAGTATTAAATATCTCAAAAGGTACTTTGACACTAAATATTGTGGCCATTCGTTTCTGGTTTTAGCATTCATTGATAATTTGTGAAATAATTGTTATTATAGTGTTTGCAAACTGGTAATGGTAAAATGGTAACTTTACATTCAATTTGCTAGGGCTTCCATAACATGCCACAGATTTGGTTGCATAAAAACAGAAATTTCTTTTTTTTTTTTTTTTTTTCTTTTTCCAGAACTGGGAATTGAACTCAGGCCCTTGGGCTTGCCAAGCAAGAGCTTTTTCTAATGAGCCATCTCCCTGGCCCCAGAAATTTATGTTCTGATAGTTGTGGATCCTAGGTGTCCAAGATAAGGGTGTGTTTAGGTTTTGCTGAGGCTTCCCTCCTTGGTTTGCAGACTTCTTGTATCTCTACATGGGCCTTTCTCTACAAGAATCCTTGGTGTCTCTTCCTCTTCTTGTCCAATGTGATGCCATTAAATCAAATGAGGATTAGAGTCCTCATTTGATTTAATTCTACTCTCCAGATGCAGTCATGGTATAAGGTACTAAGAGTGTTCAGTATACAAACTTGGGTGGTTGGAAGGGTACAATTCAGTTCCTAACTCTCTTTAGAATACAGCACTGAGCTGAGATTTGAATGTCAAGAGGCCAGCCATGCCACAATTATGGAAGATCATTCTAGGAAAAGGGAGCAGCAACTGCAGATGCCACAAGATAATTGAACTCTAACCAATGGATGAGAGTTTAAAATGGTTCTGCTACTTTGGGAAAAAAAACTAGTATGGTAGTTTCTTTCAAAATTGAATGTACCAAATAAATAAACAATTACAAGAAAACAAAATTGAATGTACCATGGGGAGGTGAGGGGAGTCAAGTTAAAATTTTAATATATAGCCAGGATTGGTGGTACATGCATATAATATCAGCATCTAAGAGGCTGAACTAGGAAGAGTATAAATTTAATAAGTTGCTGTTTTAACATAAAAAAGGACTGGGAATGCTCAGTGTGAAACCCTGGGATTAACACTCAGTGCTGAAAAGAAAAGTTAAGTATACAATATATCTGTCCTATAGTCTAGCAATTCCATGTCTAGGTGTTCACCCTAAGTAAGTGAAAATTTATGTTCACAAATAAATTTATATAGAAATGTTCATTGGTGGCTTTTCTCATTAGAGTCCCAAACTGGAGGATATTCCTGTGTTCATCAATAAATGACTATAAGACGGGTGTGGTGGTGCAGGCCTATAATCCCAGCACTGGGAGGCTGAGACAGGAGGATTATTGTGAATTTGAGACCAGCCTGAGCTACAAAATGAGCTTAAGCCAGCCTGAACTACATAGTGAGACCCTGTCTCAAAAAGACAAAAAAAAAAAAAAGTGAATATATAGAGCTGGGGAAATGGCTCTGCAGCATAAGCCAGAATTTGATTCCCTGTGGTATCTGGGTGTGGTGGTGCACCCCTGCAATCCCAGTACTGAGACAGGAGGATCACTAAAACTGCATAGCAAGATTCTGTATCAAAACACAAAAAATAAAATAAATGAATATATAAACAAATTATGCTATTTCTACACAGTCAAGTAGCAAAATATTTTTTATTTGGCTTTGGATTTTTTTTTTATTGAAGTACAAATATCATTGAGACAGTTTTAAGATACCTTGACAAGATGGATTTGATAAATTAATACATTGCAAACTATTTTCATAATGTTTTGGTATCATAGAAAGTGCATACATGATATTATACTTACAGACATTATTATAGCATATGACTCTTAACAGTAAAGAAAGAAATGTAATTGTTTGTGTATCTTATTTTTTTATACCTGAATTACATCAAAGATTCAATAATTAATACT